>PVKZ01004056.1:0-100468 GCA_004027375.1 Macroglossus sobrinus
CATTGCTGTTATAGTGACTATTATTTCTAATTTAGATTTAAAATTCAATGGATAAAAAGCAAACAAAAATGCCAAATACAAATAAACAAAAAGAATATTTCTTTTCCTTTTAATACACGATGAATTAAACATTAAGAAGCTTTTCTTACAGAATTTTGATTGTACTATACTTGACACCCATTGGCATGTTAAATATTTCTCCAACCAATCATTTAATAAAGATAAGGTTAAAAATTAAATACTGAACATATATTTTAACTATTTATTTTTCTGATAAATAAGATTGTTTTAAATTTGAGTTTAAAATTATTTTGCTATAAATCAGATTTTGAAACTATGTTAAAAAGGAATATACATTGAAGTCAATATGAATCATTTATAATAAGTTTTGATTCAGGAGGTAGGAACATGAAAGATTTTTTAATTTAAATCTTGGCATTACAGGTAGTGAGTGCTTTTATTTGTGACTTATATGGTTTCACTGAAAAATAAAAATGAATACTACTCCATCATTTTGGCAGACACTTTAATGCCAGCCATTTAACTATCTTCCTGAAATGGAATGCTGCCTGACCTTTACTCTTTCCACCAAAAAGAAATTGTAAAAGCCCAACAAAAATGTAATTTTCTGGCTTTGCAATAGGTTAGGAGAGAGAAAAAAAGACTAACCAAAGTAGAAAAAATAAAACATATGAGGTAGAAGGTATTTTTACATATCTGAAAGAAGAAAACTATTTTTTATTGATAACATGCCTTGTGGTTCAAACTCAAAGTTTCATATTTTTATATAACAAGTAATAGTGTTTAAAGAAAAATCTAGAATTAAACACTAAAAATGCTCATTTTATCAAATGTACCCATACCATAAGGGTGATTAATCAATTATCCCAGGTCATTTCAATGGCATTGAGAAAATCTTTCTACTATTGAGATCAAATGTCAAATTATAATAGATTATTTTAGAGATGTAATTTATAGAAATAATGATAGAGTGCTGCTGCTTTAAATGTCACTAACAATCCTGCATAATCACCCATGATATTTTAAAGTGGTGAATAGGTAAACCATGTTATATTATAGACAGTTTAAGTTATTAAAACAATATAATCCTTCTTGTTTCCTCATTATGATTCACTTTACTTATCATACCCCACTTTTTAAATTAAACCAGTGCATTTTGGAGAAACTATTTTGCACTTGAGAAAAAGATGCTATAATTTAAGGCATTACATGATTATGTAAAAGTTCTTTAACTACCAATAAGTTAATTCTTTAAAAGTAGATCAGTCGCTCTTGTAAAATAAGAATAAATCTAAGATTAGTATGTTTATTTCTGAATGTTTATAACCGAATGATAAAATCTGACAGTTTTTACATTGGACAAACAATTTTATTGTATGTATTCTGGGCTTATTTTTGAAATACTCACTATGGCTGCAATAGCTGCACATGGACTCTTAATAATTCTTAATATATCTTCTGATCTGTAAGCACGGCTTTAGTATTTTAAGCAAGTTTATCTGTACTTTTTCACATTCTCAGAGTAAGGTATGCAATTCTTTTAGAAAACTGAAGAGTTCAAGAGGATAGAGAATTGGAAAAGAATAACAATAAGACTTTGATTCATGGACCAAATTTCTTCCAAATATCTTCAAGTGAAATTTCTTAAATTGTCTCAGTTTACATCATAATATCTTAATTAAAAAGCAATAGGCAGCCAGTAGCAACCTCTCACAGTTGGAAAGTCTGAAATTGAGTTCAGTCATGATTTGATCGGCCTTCAAAAATAAATTAGACTTTCAATAATAGTAGCACTGCTTTTATTAGACTTATTCTCCTACTGGTAGCAATAATAAACTCCAGAAAAATATAGAAAACAATTTTTGAAATGATTTAAAAGCAGGTCAAAAGCAGTCAGAAACTTTAGTAAATATAAGGAAACACATTGGGTGATTTAACATTTACATGACTATTTTCAAGAAATCCCTGCATAAGCCACAATGTGGAACAGTGAATAGTGTTCTGTAAGTCCAAAAAGTCAGAAGATAGAGTTTGTAGTCACTAGTGTCACTGAAAATTAGAACTGCTAGAAAGAGGAAGCCACAAAAAAGGATTGACCAAAATCTGAAAAAATTTATCTCAGTCCTTTATTTGTCATGGAACTAGAAATGCAAAGATCCAGGGAGGAAATAGCAGCCAGGAGATCGTAATAACTGAGCAGATATTTAAGTTGTTGCCCACCTTAAGGAAGAGACACTTGGAAGTTATAGCCCCACAAAGTTATAAGGACTTGGTAACAATCAGTATTTTTATAGAAACATTAAAAAGGTCACAACTTAGAAGTAAGGATCACATCCTTAAATCAGTGCTAAGGAAAAATAAAAGTCGGCCTATACAAGACAAAGCTGAACTTCCAGTAAACTACTTGCTCAAACAAACAGAACATTCCCCAGAAGAAGAAAAACAAAACCTAGACTCTCTGTTACATACCTATTCACAAATGTCAACAAAAAAATACGTTTATTAGACATGAACAAAACAGTAAGATATGACCTGTAGCCAAAAATTAAATCAATGGAAATAAACCAAAAGGCAACCCAAATGTTGAAATTAGCAGAAAATAATTTAAAAATAATTATAATAATTATTCTATAGAATCTATTGAAGGATAGTAAATGGGAAATTCATGAATTGAAAAAAAGAATCACGTGAAAATTCTGAAGGCTGAAAAGCTATATATGAAAAATATATACTGCTTTGGGTAGAGAGAGGATTCAACGCAACAGAAGAGAGAATTAGTGAATTTGAACAGGTCAAAAAAATCATTCAAACTGAAGTAAAGAGAAAGAAGAAAAAAGGAAAACTGCAATGCATAACCCAGGTGAATCTCAGAAACATTACACCAGGCAAGATAAAAAAGACAAAAAGAAGAGTGCTTTATTATTTCAAGAATTCGAAGTTCTAGAACTAATCAATGATAATTAAAAATAAGAACAGTGGTTACCTTTGTTGGCAGAAGTTGACCAAAAGTGTAGCAAGAGAAAACTTTCTTGAATGATAGAAATGTTGCATATCTTTATTAGAACCATGGTTACATGAGTCTAGTCATTTGTAAAACTCATAACTATACATTAAAATTATTTTTTTGTACTGAAATAATTTTACATTTAAATTTAAAAGTGAATTATTGAGGTGGTAATTTTAGATTACAGGACTCCTTGATTCTCAATATATTTCTACCATGAGAATTATTTTCTTGAAAATAATCATGCCCTGAAGTAGTGTGCAGTGATGTTGAACAACTAATCTGGAATAGGGAGAAATGCCTTATGTTTCCATCTCTACCAATATATATTAGAAGAAACCACTTCTCAACTTCGGTCTCCAAATCTTTAAAGGATTGAACTACATTTTTTGTTGTAGTTCTGTCTGTATTCCATTTATTTTATAAATATCTGATGTCCTGCATTGCTAATAGACTACCAATAATTTTCATCATTTGATTGAGAGCTATCACATAAGAAAAAATAAAAGATGAAATATTGGTCCCAAAATTAACCTTGTTTACTTCAAGCCACTGATGGATGATTTAAAGAGTCAATGTCACTAAACTCGTATTAGTCAGTCTAGGAGAGGTAGAGGGACATTCAGATAATCCTCTAAACACCAAAGACTTTATTTTTTCTTCAATACTTTGGTCTAAAGTACATATTGATTTGATGTGCCTATAGAAAGCAAATCAAATATGTATAGAATTTAGAATCAAATGACATCTATTAGAAAATAATTCTATAAATATGTGGATAAAATCTCCCAAGTGAGTTGACTAGAAATCATAATTATGACAAGATCAAATTTATAAAGTGTACATTTCTCCTATATTTGCAAATTCTTCTATTTTCTAAAATTTGTGTTACACCACATTAAATTTGCTGTGGACTAGTGGGCTTTTGCAGTCATTCAGGGACAATCATGCAGAGGAATGAAAAATTTGAGTCACCCTATGGGCCTGTTCCCAGATCAGGTCCAACAAGGTATCTCTAGGCCTTCAGCTCTCATGCAGGGATGATCAAAGGATGGAGAGTAAATGTAGGGGAAATTTAGTGCAGTGCAAAAAGTTCTGGTTCTGGGACCAGTTGGATGGGGTTCAAATCCCAACTCTGGCACCTTTTAGTGTGATGGCCTCAGGTAAGTTACTTAACACTTTTGTATTTAGCTTTCTCTTTTATAAATAAGAGGAAAAGAATCTAGCAGGATGAGTTGATTTTAAGGTTTGAGATTATAATCTGTGTGAAATTTTACATATATATAGATTTAGTATATAATATATATAATATATATATATTTTGGGAGCAATAATTTTTGCTAATTTAGTGTTAGCAATAACTTTATATTATATAACAACCGTGAATAATAAGAATTCACTGTATTTTTAAAGACTCAGTCTATTACTGTCACTCTGTTTTATGAAATGTAGATTTTTCTAATGTTCAGTATGTATAAATCTTCATAAGCATGTCAACTTTAGATTCCAAATTTATTGAAATTAAATCTTCATGTTATTTCACTATTTTGCATAAAATAAAGCACGACATAGAACAGGAGCTAGTGAATGTAATTTGTAGGTTATAACAGATGTAAAGAAGAGAGAAGTAGCAAGAAAGCACTAAAAGAAGTAAAATTGTAAAAATATGAGAAAAATAGACTTCACTTGGAATGATGCATCAGTGTACAAACTGACCTTCAAATGTTTGTGTAATTGTTCCCAAAGCTACTGAGTATTGAGTGCACACTTTTCCACTTCCTGTAAGACAGTGTTATTTTCAGCTAAAAGACTAATGTCTATAATCACAACACAAAAAATAAAATTACTCATTTTATTTAGCTCTCCCTAGGGGACTTTTAATATTGCTTTAACAGGTAGCAGGGTTCATTTTCTACCAGAAATATAGGTAGTCATACTTTATCAGCCAACTTCATAAAAAGGTTTCCTTGGAAATAATAATTTATTTTTCTGAAATTTTTTCAGTCACTCAAAAACTATCACTAGGGAATTAGTGAAGGTCGGCACCAGTAGAAAACCTAGAGGGATATTCCAGATTTTAGTTGCGTCTTTTCTTACATTTTCTTCGTGGATAAGTAAACTAATACTTAATCAAAGTCCTAATACTCTCTGCTTGCTTTTGCATCTGAGCCTTTGATTTGGGGCATAGTCTTAAAATTTTCTCTCAGTACTGTTATCTGTTTAATTATTGTTCAATTTTCAAATATTGACAATTCTAAATTATATCATATGGAATGTTTTTAACTAGATGATAAATTCAAAATGCTTTTTTAAAAAGGATTCTAAATGGTGAAATTTTACTGTGTAAAATCTGTTATACTGTTAATCCATATCCTTCATATATCGATTTATATAACTACTATAATTTTCAACTAATTATCCATCTGTTCACTTCCATTTAGCTTTTCTTAAGCCTGCATTCACTCATCACCTGACTCATGTATCCTTTTGTTCACATTCATTCAAAATCTTTATGATATGGCTTCCTCCACGTTGATGTATGTTCACATAGATAAGCAATGCAAGTTATTGATTGCCTAGACTTGTAGTGTGTTAGTGTGTTATTCCTTGTGTTGGTAATCTAGTGACAATCATTGACACTTTGCTAATTGCCAAATCTATGTTGGTTGCTAATTAATATGGTGATAAGAGTAAAAACAAAAACCTTTTCTCTGAGTTTATAATGTAATGGATACCTTCATTAATCAAGAAGTTGCAAGAACTTCTTATGTGGTAAGAACATATTCTTTGAGAAGTTGATTTATGAGAGGAAGTTGGAGTTGTTCTCCTAAGGAAGTGAGGGTTGATGTGAGATGTGAAGAAAGTATAGGAATTAACTAGGTGAGAAGGGATTTTAAGAGTTTCCTTAAAGAAGGAAACATGTATAAAGGCCCTACAATTGAGAAGATAATTTGATGTTCATTTAGGCTGAAGAGTTAGGCATGATTTCAATTATTTAGAGAACTATTCTCTATGTTAAGAATTTACAATGTTTCTCTATTTTTTTAGTAGTTTCTTGACATCTGATTTACTGAAACTGCTATTAAACATTTTTATATCTGAGAAAATAAGATAGTATGTATTTTAAAAAGTGTTTTTTTACAATGTAAATATACATTTTAATTTAATTTAAAAATCTACCATGCCAAATATTTTTATTTACTCTACCCTTTCCTTGGGTAAGTATTAAGAGTTGGTTAAAAGGAATAAGGGCATTATTTGTACTTTCCAGGCCCTTTTTGTGAAGGAATACAGCAGTACACTGTAACTATAATTTCTGGTGGCTTATTGCCAGGGGAGTTTGCTTACCCTGATCTATGGAAAGAGCAAATTATTGGATCTGAGTACTTAATAGGTTCAGAATTCTTTTTTGAAAGTGAAATAATACTTTATAGAGTATAAACAGATCTTGTTGAATGTCCTTAGTGAGAAAAAACAATGACTACCTTAACTTAAAGTATTTTTTTTAATCTGAAAAGGATTTAATGACTTAATATAAAGTGCATTTTATTTTATTTAAAAGTTTTTATTTCAGTTATTATTTATGCCTAAATAAATTCTTGCTCACAACTGAACTTGACTTTAAGCAATGAGAATATAGCCTATGAAATGAGAATACTGACACAAGTGTTCTATATAGCTAAGAGCAGAATATCATTAGGATAAGTGTGGGGGTTGTATTATGGAATTGTGGGAGGTAGAATTGGGCTAAGTGAAACAATTTAAAGAGAGACAATGGTTCTATAAAACAGGCTTAAGTATAGATAATGGAGAAAACCTAAGTAAAAGATAAATAAGCAAGAATAAGTTGAAGGAAAACAATGTACATACTTCCTGGTGACATTGTGGTACTTAAAAACTGCCATTTGAGGATCTACATGCAAATGTATACATAAATATATGCCTATACAGATATGTGTTAAATTAATTGGATACCTGAGTCAAGTGTTATATTATAATATTTACTTTGTCATGTGGAATACCTCACTTTTTATGGAACATTGTATATTCTATTTCTTTGCTGAAATTTTCTTTTTTAAAAATTTGTTTTACATGTTTATAATTGCTTTTTTAAGCATTTCTAAAATGGCTGCTTTTTTAGTTTTCAATTACAGTTGATATTCAATATTTTATATTATTTCAGGTATACAAGATAGTGGTTAGACATTTATATAATTTATAAAGTTATCCCCCTATAAATCTAGCACCTACCTGACATTATATATAGTCATTATAATATTATTAACTATATTTTCTATGTTGTATTTTACATCCCTGCAGTTGTTTTCTTATTTCTTAATCTGATTTCTACTTCTTAATCCCTTCACCTTTTTCATCCACCTTCCAACCTCACTCCCATCTGGCAGCCATCAGTTTGTTTTCTACCTATAAATTTATATCTATTTTTTAATTCATTTATTTTATTGTTTAAATTCTATACTTAAGTGAAATCATATGATATTTGTCTTTCTCTGTCTGATTTATTTCACTTAGCATAATAATCCCCTGTAGGTCCATCCATGTTGTCACAAATGGTAAGATTTCATTCTTTTTTTATGGCAAAATAATATTCCATTGTATATATGTACCACTTCTTCTTCATCCAATCCTCTATTAATGGGTACTTAGATTGCTTCCATATCTTGGCTTTTTAAAATAATGCCACAATGAACATAGGGGTGCATATATCTTTTTAAATTATTGTTTTGATTTTCTTCAGATAAACAAATTACACTAATTTGTTTATTTTTTTCTTTTTTTTCCCTTGCCTGAGGAGATATATCAGAAAAATATTACTAAGACCTATGCCAGAAAGCTTACAGCTTAAGTTTTCCTCTTAGAGTTTTATGGTTTGGGGTCTTATATTTAAGTGTTTAATACATTTGATTTTATTTTTTTGTATCTAGTGTAACAAGGTGGTCCAGTTTCATTTTTTTCTATGTTTCTGTCCAGTTTCCCCAAAACTATCTATTGAATGACTGTCTTTACCTTATTGTTTATTCTTATTTACTTTGTTATTGACTAATTTATTAACCTGATGGGTATAAGTTTATCTCTGAGCTCTCTGTTCTGTTCTATTGATTTATGGGCCTGTTTTCATGCCAGTACAATGCTTTTTAATTACTATAGTCTTATTATATAGTTTGATATCAGGTAGTGTGATACTTCCAACTTTGTTCTTCTTTCTCAAGGCTACTATAGTTATTCAAGGTGTTTTGTGGTTCATATAAATTTTAGGATTATTTGTTGTAATTCTGTGAAAAATGCCATTGGTATTTGGATAGAGATTGCATTGGACCTATAGATTGCTTTGGGTAGTATCAATATAGATCACTTTTGAGTAGTTAATTTCTCTTAACCATGAGCACTATATATGCTTCCATTTATTGTATCTTCTTCAGTATCTTTCTTCAGTGACAATTTTCTGAGTATAGGTCATTTACTTGCTAGATATATATTTTCATTTTTTGAGGCAATTGTAAATGAGAATATTTTCTTAATTTCTCTTTCTGATAATTTTTTCTTCATGTATAAAAATACAACTGATTCCTGAATATTAATTTTCTATCCTGCTCTTTAATGAATTCATTTATCAGTTCTATTAGATCTTTGGGGTTTTCTATATATAGTATCACATCATCTGCAAATAATAACAGTTTTCTTCTTCTTTCCCAGTTTGGATGTTTTTTTTTATTTTTTTCCTTGTCTGAATGCTGTGGCTAGGAATTTCAATACTATTTTGAATAAAAATGGTAAAAGTGAACATCTTTGTCTTGGTCCTGATCTTAAAAAATAATAATTTTAGCTTTTTTTCATTGAGTATGATGTTATCTGTGGGTTTGTCATAGATGGTCTTTATTATATTGAGGTATGGTCCATCTATTTCCACTTTACTGAGAGTTTTTATCATAAATGAATGCTGTATTTAGTCAAACACTTTTTCAGCATCTATTGATATGATCATATGATTTTCATTCTTCATTTTGTTTATGTCCTGTATAATGTTAATTGATTTGCAAATATTGAGCCAACCTTGCATCCCAGGAATAAATCTCACTTTATCATAGTTTATGATCTTTTTAATGTATTGCTGAATGATATTTGCTAATATACTATAGAGGAGTATTGCATCTGTGTTCATCAGTGATCCCACCCTATCATTTTGTCTTCTTTTGTAATGTCTTATTCTAGCTTCGGAATCAGGTTAATGGTAGCCTTGTAAAATGAGTTTGGGAGTCTTCTCTCCTCTTGAATTTTTTAGAATAGTTTTAGCTAGAATAGGTGTTAATTCTTCTTTGAATGTTTGATAAAACTCACTTGTGAAGCCATCTGAATCAGGACCTTTGTTTGTTGGGAGTTTTTTGATGACTGATTTGTTTTTATTAGTAAAATTGGTCTGTTCATATTTTCTGTTTCTTTTTTCATTCATTTTTGGAAGATTGTATGTTTCCAGGAATTAACCTATTTCTTCCAGATTGTCCAATTTGTTAGCATGTAACTATATAATAATATGTATTTCTGTGTTGTCAGCTGTCACTGCTGCTTCTTCTGATTTTATTTATTTGGGTCCTCTTTTTTCTTTTTTTTTTTCGTAATGAGTCTGGGTAAAGGTTTATCCATTTTGTTTATCTTTTCAAAGAACCAGCTCTCAGTTTCATTGATCCTTTGTAATTTTTTTAGACTTTATTTTTGTTCTGATCTTTATTATTTTCTTTTTTCTACTCACTTTGAGCTTTGTTTGCTATTTTTTTAGGGTTAAGGTTAGATTATTTATTGAGATTTTTCTTGTTTCTTGGACAAAAGGAATGTGTTAGTATGAATTTTCATCTTAAGACTGCTTTTTCTGTGTCCCCTATATTTCAGATTATTGTGTTTTAATTTTCATTTGTCTCAAGTAATCTTTTGATTTCTTCCTTGATTTCATTGTTAACCCATCCAATGTTTAGTAGCATGTTATTTACACTCCATCTGTTCGTGTGTTTTTCAAATTTTTTTTGTAACTAATTTCCAGTTTCATATCATATGGTCAGAAAAGACACTTGTTATCTTTTGAATCTTAAATTTATTATGTTTTAGCATTACATGTGATCTATATTGGAAAATATTTCCTGAGCACTTAAAATATTATTTTAAATTTGGGGTGAAATGCTCTAAAACTATCAATTAAATCCCTCTGGTCTAATTTGGCATTTAAAGCCACTATTTTTTCACTGATTTTCTGTCTGAAAGATCTGCTGATTGGTGTCAATGGGATATTAAAGTCCCCTAATATGACTGTATTACAGTCTATCTATTTCTTTATGTATTTAGGAGCTCCTATTTTGGGTGCATAAATGTTTACATTGGTTATATCCTCTTATTAGATTGATCCCTTTATCCTTGTGTAATGTTTTTCTTTGTCTCTTACTATAGTCTTTGTTTTAAAATCTGTTTTGTCTAATGTAAGTGTTGCTACCTCAGCTTTTTGTTTGCTGGTGTTCATTTGCATGGAATATTGAGCCCTCCGGCTAAGATCTAAGATCGAACAGTTCCCCAGAGCGGGAGTGAGGATTGAGAAAAAAAAGAGAGAAAAGCAAAAGATAGAGTTGGGAGGGCTAACAGTAAATACTGCCGCCTCCAGTTTATTTAGCACAGCATATTTATACCCTTGGAAATACATGAAAAAAAAACAAAACCCACAGACATGCAAACAATTGCTGACATTTGCATAATTTCTCTCAAAATATACTTGTTCTTGTTTTCTGTTTCTTATTCCTTGGGTCAAGGAACCTTCAACTCTTTGCATTAAGCCATACTTCCTCCTTCAGTACAGACCCACCTGCTCTGCAAACTTCTAGCTTGCAGGCAACTTTAACCCTGTCTGTAGGTCATTCAGCAAGAATGGCTCCCAACAGAATATCTTATTCTATCTCTTTACTTCTAATCTCTGTGTGTCTTTTAATCTGAAGTGTGTCTCTTATAGACAGCATAACTATGAGGCTTGTTTCTTCCTCCATTCAGCTACCCTGTCTTTTGATTTGAGCATTTAATCCATTTACATTTAAAATGATTATTGATACCTACATAGTTATTTCCATTTTATTATTCATATTTATGTTCTTCCCTACTCCTTTCTTCTTAAAAAATAGTTTCTTTAAACATTTCTATAATACTTGCTTGGTGGTGGTGAATTCCTTTAGCTTTTTCTTGACTGGGAAGTTCTTTATCTCTCCTTTGATTTTAAATGATGGCCTGGCCAGATAAATAGTCTTGGTAGTAGATCCTTGCTTTTTATCACGTTAAATATTTTGTGCCAATCCTTTTTTTCCCTTGAAGTTTCTATTGAGTTCCTCCATAGGCAACTAACTGAACTGTTTTTCTCTCTCTCCTTCTAAGATTCTCTCTTTGTCTTTAACCTTTGGCATTTTAACTATGATGTGTTTTGGTGTGGCCCTCTTTGGTTTCATCTTGTTTGGGACTCTGTTCCTCCGAGTTTGTATGTCTATTTCCTTCACCAGGTTGGGAAAGTTTTCTGTCATTATTTCTTAAAATAGATTCTCAATTCCTTACTCTCTCTCCTCTCTTTCTGATACCTCCATGATGTGAATGCTATGCTTAATGTTGTCCTAGAGGTTCCTTAAACTATACTTATTTATTATTATTAATTATTATTATTATTTTGTTGTTGTTATTGTTGCTGTTCTGGTTGGGTATTTTCTGCTACCCTGTCTTCCAAGTTGCTAATTTGATCCTCTGCTTCATCTAATCTGTTCTTGATTCTTTCTAGTGTATTCTTCATTTTAGTTATTATATCTTTCAATTCTGACTTTTTTTAGTGTCTATGTCCTTTTTTATGCTTATTATCTCTTTGTCAAAGTTGTCACTAAGTTCCTTGAGCATCCTTATAACCAGTGTTTTGAACTTTGTATCTGGCAGGTTGCTTTCCTCCATTTTGTTTAGTTTCTTTCTGGAGTTTGCTCCTTTTTTTCCATTTGAGACTATTTTTTTCTTCTTTTGACTGCCTCTGTTTGTTTTTATGTATTAGCTAGATCTGCTACATCTCTTAATCTTGACAGGGTTGCCTTCTTAGTAGGTGTCCTGTGAAGCCCAGTGACACAAACTCCCCGATCACCCAAGCTGGATGCTGCAGGAGCCTCCTTTATGTGGGCTGTGTGTGTCCTATTCTTGTAGGTGAGCCTTGATTGCTTTTTGTACATCTGTGAGTAGAAATGACCTTCATGTTGTCTGGCTGTGAAGTTTGGCCATGCCCACAGTATATGAGCTGCTATGATTGGGCTACCCCAGCAAACTCTAATGTCTGCTGAGACCATCCTTTGGGTGCGCCACTTCTGGGGCTAATCAGGAGATGTTCTCTTTGATCTGAAGCTGGCTACTGAGTATGTTAATTCAAGAGCCTCTTGGGAGAGGCTCCATGCAGGCCAAGGTCAGCCGCTACTTGTGAGTGGCACCGAGTTCCTTTGTAGAAGCTACAAAGTGACCCTTGGTTTGGTGGCTGCCTGTAATTTACCTGGAGGTGGATGGAAGAGGCCATTCTCTGAACCAAATGGGCTGCCACCAGTATGAGACCTGAGGCAGTTCAGCAAAAGGCCCAGGACACCTTGAGGCCTGCCGTCACCTGCTGGCTGCTTATAAGGCTTAGCTGCTGAAAGAATCTCAAGCAGTAAAGTGAGATAAAGACTATAAAGATAAAAAATAACTCACTTTATGAAAGTGAATTGTAAACTAAATAAAAATAAAATTTAAGCATCTTAAATATAAAGTTGTATTACTACACATTGCTTTAAAAAATATCATTAGTGACTTTAGTTCTAAAAGAAAGCTGAAAAAGGAAGTTATGCTCATACAATAGAATATTTAATAAAGACTTAGGAAAAAAAAAAGCCTGTGCATTAAGGAGAGAGCAGGAATAAGCGGACTGCAGGATAGTAGTTTAACAAAAAGGAAGTAAAGGAGATAAGAAGCTAGAGATTTGGAAGTAATCAAAGTGAATTTTGAAGACTCCCAGAAAAATTAAGTGCCTGGATCATGAATAAAGGCTGTGAGCCAGTTGTTGGATTCTTAAAGGAAGCGAATGGTTACCGAAGGTCGATTTATGTCAATAAGTATATAAAACATTACAGTGTTAAGAGTAGAATAGTCGCAGTTGTTTAGGCACTTATGGAATAATAAGACAGTATTTCTTAAAGGAAGTTAGAAATAGTTATGAAAGATATGTAAGAGAGACCTCAGTGCAGGTAGCATCATCAAGAGAGAGCCAGATTTCAGTTAAGACCAAAAGACACATAAACTTGTTGAGAAGAGCTTTGGAACATGGGAAACTTCCTTAATTATGGGATAATGGTCTTACAGGACAAAGCTGGTGGGTTTGGGTTTAGGAGAGAAAGATAAGGAAGCATGTAGCATCACACAGACTATGTGAGGTAAAGTATGAGTGTATGGTGGAGGGGTTGGGATTCACATGTTCGTATTGACTGATGAGACCTGGTTGAGAGGCACTACAGATAAAGTCTCAACAGCCTCTCTTGGCTGTAGGAACACTGTCTGAATCGCCTGAGCAATGTCATATCCTGAACCTCTAAGCAAACTGATAACGGCCTCAGAAAATAGATACTGCTTGCTGTGTAGGATAGATGATGATTGAGAAACTTCTTACTCCTGGGATATATTTAAGTGAGTGATATATATTTGCTAGTAGTGACTTTGTATTTCTATATAAGAATTATGAATGGATAGGTGCCTATGTGTGTATTCTCAGTGTTAAGATGTCTGCAGATTATATTTATGAATTTGCTGAACAGTTTAGTTCATTAAAACAATATTCTCAGAAGCCAAGTGTATAGGTTCATTTCCTGTGGGGATTTTTTACATTTGCAGAGTATACAACACAGAATAGAATTTAAATCAATGTTTGTTCATTAAATGAATAAGTGATTAAAAAATCCACAGGTGAAGGGAAGTGTGTCTTTAAAGGTATCACCATGCTCTAGGCCTTGATGCACAACCAAAATATTCGGAAATCCATGCTTGAGCCAGTAAAGGACATTTTGAAAGAGAGCAGTACAGAAGCACAAAAATTTTCACTAGTCTCAGACAAGCAACCAAAGGATATGTTCTTTTAAGAGACTATGAATAATATCTAGTGTAATGACAAAAGGAAATGCTTATGTTTTAAAGTTCTCAATCTTCTTGTACAAAATATCAGATTTTACATAGACATAAAATAAATTTTATGATGTAATTTCATATAAAAATAATAATAATGAAAATAGTAATATTTTCAAGCATTCGAGAGGCTATTAATTAAATGCAAATAATTATATTCAATAAGCTTAATTAAGGTAGCTCTTTCACTAGTGATTTTTTAAAATTTCCTTACTATTATGAACTTGTGATAATATTTAATACATTTATATATTTTCCCATAGGAGGTATATAAACTGAACAAAATAAAATTAAAGTATTTTGCTTAGAAAGTTTCATAATATTTTTATGTAAATTCTAAAATATTGTTTTCTTAATAGGCTTCATGAATAGACTAAATGTTGCTCTGGTTTGGAAAACACATATGTATAATTTAATGTATGTTCTTCATAAAACTGAAATATTCAAGAAATAATGCAGAAAAAAACTATTTTTAATTTTCTTAAAGAAAAATAGTTTTAACTTTTAGGCTGTTTTCTTCTTTCTTTTCTCTAGGTATAATTTTTACCAGGGAATATATACACTTTTTTATCCTATTTCTTTACTTTATGACAAACTGATTTTTGTTAATGCCATTGGAATGGTTTCATACATTTTATTTATTCGTTTAAACAAAAAATATTTCTTGAATGCTGAGACACTAATCTAAGTGCAGAAATCACAGAAGTAAATAAAACATACCAACTCTCCAACATTATTTTTATGAAGTAGTACCCTCATTTTGGAAAAAATTTTGGATGACAATTAATCAAAAGAAACATAAATTTACCAAAGAACTATGCTTGCATATGTGAAGCTTTTTACATAACTTAATGTAAATATTAATTTACTATAACTTTATTTGGAAAACAGAGTTTTACATTTAAGGATGCTGTTTCTTAAATCTAAAATTAAACAAATAAAACTCCAACCACAAACAAACACAAACAGGGACTTGATTCTTAAGTATCACTAATATGATTTTAGATTCTAACTTTTTAAAAATAAATAACGAGAAACAGTAGTGCCCTGTGGCTTTCTGTCTAAAACATTTTTAATTAGCCAGACTGTCATTGTCCTACATCTGTTATATGACAGCAATGTTATTCATTATAATTCCTTGTTTGTCCAACCAAAAGGCTCTTCGTGTTTGGTTTTACCTCGTATTTTAACAGATGAACTGTGTTATCTATGCACAGAAGTTATTTTTACGCTTTACTTGTGAAACTTAACTGCTTGCATGTGTAAAAGCGTACAAACTGTTGCATTCTCCCTCAGTGCCATAAAAAACCTGGACCATCTGTAGCTCATCGCTTTCTTGGTCAATTATAGATGAACAAAGTCTGGGAATACTGAATAGATAATCCATCAAATACAACCAAGGGCATGACGCTTTCTTGAAGTCCTTTTCCAATCAAGGTAGTAACTGCTATTGTTTGACCATGCTCCCTGTTTTATTTCCGTGGGCATGAAATGGCACATGGAAAAGGCATTAGCCTCCTGAGGGACTCAGTATGGTCATTTCATTTTCTTAATTAGAAGAAGCTGAGAGTTAACATAAGAAATGTGCCATGTTACACAACAAAGGTTTTATGATTTTTCATGGAGGGGTCCCTTCAGGTACTCTGTGATTTCACTTAAAGGAAGCTTGACATTGGGGAATTAAATTCCATTGGCAACTCTGAAAAAACTAAGTAGAACAAACTGACCTTTAAATACAATTGGTTTTACCTTATTAATGATATCGGGCTTTAATTTTATTTTACCATATTTTTTATATTTACCATATCATATTAACTTAACATATTATAGTTTGATCATTATATTTTTACCATAATATAAAATTTATGATTGTGCAGTTTTAAAGTTTTAAATATGTTTTTAGTGTAAGAATGTGGGTTGGAAATTTTTTTGGAAATAATTTTTTTGTAAATCAAATATGAGGAAGAAGAAAGATGGTTTTAAAAGATGAAAGAGAGTTATGTTACCAAGCCTTACTTTTAGCAAAGATAACTCCTGAATGATGTGGGCCAGTTTTGACTTCTTCCACGTTATTATCACTGAACAACCTAGTTTTCTAGTCTTCAAGAAAGAATAAGCATACATTTTATGTATGCTTATTTAACTTTTCACTAGCCCCTTTATTTGTAATTATTTGCTCTATATATTCTTACTGCTGGCTACTTGCTGACATTTAAGACCAAACTTGAAAGTAGACCTTTTCATGACCACCAAATCAAAATCAGCCTTTCAGTCTCTTCTTGTCAAGTGCTCTAAATTACATCAACCTGGGTGACCTCCTTTTGTCCCTTCTTCCCTCCTTCTTTCCTTCCTCCTTCCTTCCTTCCTTCCTTCCTTCCTTCCTTCCTTCCTTCCTTCCTTCCTTCCTTCCTTCCTCCTTCCTTCCTTCCTTCCTTCCTTCCTTCCTTCCTTCCTTCCTTCCTTCCTTCCTTCCTTCCTTCTTCCTTCATGTATCACTACTAAACTATCATCTTGTTAATTTACTCCTATTTGCAGACCAGTCCTCCCACCCCATGTACATACTTTGTATTTCCTGTTTACCACTTGAGAATATATAGAATGGAACTGGTACATAAATGTGTGATGAATAAATGAAAGAAACATAAATACATTGATTGAAACAAAATTGTTTATATTTTAAAAAGACAATATGAAAATTATTGCTTGTGAATCTTCTATATTTGAATCATCCTGTATATGCATATGTACAATATTCTGATTGGAATATAGTGTTGTCTCATGCTTTAATTTACATTTATTTATAGAATTTTATTATTATTTTCTAGCTATTCTGTATTATTAGCTAAAATTTTTTTCTTTCACCTTAAAGTTTTTAAAAAAACAATCGCTGTCTATGTTGTATTTAATTTCAAAATTGTTTGATGTTTGTTTTTTTATACTGACTTTAATATTTTTTATTTTTACACTATGATCAGAGAATGTATACAGTATTGATTTACCTTTTGAACAGTATATAGGTTTTGTTCCTGATAAAACATGTGATCATGTTTGGTAAATCTTGTGTCCCTAAAACTAGGGATTATTCTGATATAAAATAAAATTAAAAAATTTTCTAACTATTCCAACTTTAGGAATATGCTTTTTATTCCGTTCTGCAATTATAATTCCTATAACTAATTTACATGTACCAAATTATTTAAACATATCAATATTTACCACCAGTGCTTTTTCCACAATATTAAATGAACCCCTTAGGGAAAATTTCAAATTTAGCATCAAACCTCACAATGCAGGGTATAATGATGTTTACTTACTAAGCCAACCTATAAATCTAATTGATTAAAGTCATAGTTTTTAAGTAAACCATACCAAGACCATTGTTCTATTTCATCAAAAAATACTGAAGGCAGGTCATCTCTATCTAAATCTCTTTTGCTTAGAGAAGTAGCTGGTTCTGTTTTAATATGACTGTCATTCCAGATTTAAAAAAAAAAAAAAAAACTTCTTCCTTTTTTCAAGAAACATTTTATTATGCAACCTAAAATTCTAGGTTGACAGATTCATTCATTCATTCATTCATTCATTCATTCATTTAGAATTTCTCTCTGTCAACACCTTAAGTATATCATTCTGCTGTTCTAGGCCTGTATAATTTTTAAGAAGTCTATGGTTACTCTTGTCTTGTTTCTCTATATAAGGATCAGCAAGCTTTATGTAAAGGGTGAGACAGTAAATATTTTAGGCATTGTGAGTCTCCTACAATATCTGTCAAATACCTTTTTATTTTTTTAACAATGATTTAAAATGTAAAAGCAATTCTTGACTCATGAAACAAAAATACATGGCTGAATTTGTTAACCTCCACTTTATATATAATATACCTTTCTTTCTGACTGTTTTTCAGACTTTGTCTTTATTATTCGTCTTCTGAAATTTGATTATAATATCTGTTGGTGTGGTGGTCTCATATTTTTTTTCTGCTTAGAAATGTTTTGTGTTTCTAAGATCTGTGAATTTTATCTTACTGGATTTTTTTTTATTCTTAAAGAGTATTAATTTTTTTTTTCCGCTGAACAGTTAAAGAACTTCCCCATCAGTATGAGCCTTTGATGGTTTTGTTTTAAGCTTTGCTATGGCAAGTCCAGGGCAATCTTTAATTTGGAACCAATTTAGTCTACTGTAAAGTGTGACTTTTCTAAAGACTCTAACCAATAGCCCATTTTTTTATGGTTTTTCCATGCTTCTTGGTGGTAATACAAACTATTACTAGCACTGTGTAAGTTTCTAGAAATATTTGACCTACTGCTTTTCTGTGTTTCTATCTTTTCTCCACTCTCATGAGTTTTCACCTCACACACATGTACACAGTATTCAACCAACAACATGAGGGACCGCTTTACAAATCTCCAAGCTCTGTCTATGTGCAATGCCCTCGTCTCTGGTTCTCTGCAATAAACAATCTACCTCACTCACCCTCCCCAAACTCTGATACTGACTCTTCAACTCAGTAAGACTTCTTTTTATATTGTAGCCAGAACACCTCTTCCAGGCAATAGCCTGGGGAAAATTTGGGGCTTACCACATTTGTTTCCCTTCTCTGGGACATAATTGTTTGTTGCCTCTAATATTTAAATATATCATTTCAATTATAAGTCCCAGTTTTCTTGTTGTTCGTAGCTGAATAAAAATGTCTATACAATTATGAATGGAGGCAACAGTGCCCATTTTACAAGGCACATTTTATGTAATATAAACAAAGAGATAGAAGGCAAACCCAGAAATTTCTCAGAAATGTCATGTGATAAAGAAAAATAGATAAGCCTTAAAGAGTATTCCCTGGATTTGTTAACCTTGAAAAAGGCGGTGTCAGGAGAGTGGTAAGAACTGAAGAAAGAATGCAGTGTTTGGAGAGATGAATCAGAGTCAGGAAATGGAAGTCAGAGTATATATCAAATGTCGAGAATTTGAACTGTAAAACTGAGACGGCACATTAGTAAAATGATCTTAAAATAAATAATAATTTTAATAAATGTGATAAAGTGTACTATATTTAAACTAGATGGAAAAGATTTATAGCATGGATAAATGTACAGTTAGTAGAATAATTAATAAATCAAGTTCACTGAAATAGAAGGAGGGTTTTGTATTAAACCAACAGATATATATATTTTTTTTGGGGGGGGGAGAGAAGAATGGATGTCAATTTATTTAAATTTAATAAATTGTATTTTTTACATATTTGAAGTAAAAATAAAGTATTGAATAGGAATCAATATTTTGAGAATATTTAAGAAATTTTGAAATATGTCTCAAATTACAGGGGGCTTCCAAGGCATGTTGAATAATCAGTTCAAGGACTGTTCAATTATATGAGATTTATATGTTTTTTTTTTCTTCACCATATTTGACATGTCTCATTTAGAAGCAGAGAAGGCAAATGATCAGATTCATTGTTTTTGAAGGTTTGTCATCCAGGTTCGATAGAACTGACTGTATAACAAGGCAGGGAGGTTGTATATATTGGGAAGGGGGCTGAGGAAGATGTGTGTTAAGTGTTCCAGATAGAGAATACAGGAAATACAGCAGGTTGTTGACTGGAAAAAATAATAATGAACACTTAATTTGAAACAAATGTAAAAGAAACTGGAGAAGTAAATGACTCCAAGAGAATGTTGAAGGAAAAGAGGAAGAGCCACTAACTATTCCTCCCAAGGCACAGATGCTGATGGGCAACTTAGGACTTGCAGGGAAATCAGAGAAATCAAGCATATTGAGCATCTCTAGCCACTGAATTTGAACCATGATGAGAGACTTTATGGGAAAGCCATTTAGAAAAACTATTCCTGGGATAACCATGCCATTTAATTTTCCATAGACAATTCCAGTTGTAGCACATAAAGTTTCACCTCCAAGGAACCTCTTCAGTTTCAGGAAAATTGCTGTGGTTCTTCATCTTACCATTGCCCGTGTATAGTAAGTAGCCTTTTTGTCAAGAGCCTGGAGTAGCTGTTGGTTATCAGGACCAACAGACAAATTAGTGAAAAAGTCTCTTAGCATAAAAGAGCTCGGTCTAACCCACTCTGGCCATTGGCATACTTACAGCAATGATTCTCTGATAATAAGGTCTATAGCTTCATGTCTAATTCTTACCCAAGTTTCTCCTGTTGTCAGCTCTGGAGGAGATTCTAGGAAACATAGTTCCCAGCTTAACCACATTGACATTGCACATTTCAGTACATATAAGAAGAACATGGGTAAATAGAAGTAAATGAATGTTAGGGATATAAGAAAAGACATTTATAATATTAGCATTTACTGTTTTATAATTTCAGAGGTACAATGATTTTGTATGATAAAAAATGTTAGCACATGACAGGGAATTGAGAAGCTAACGTGTAGTTAAGCTAAAGTGCTGAGGAGTCACAAGGACAAGGAAATGACAAGTAGAATTTTTTCAGAAGATTGCTGATTTCATTTGATTCAAAAGTAATGTGAACAACAAATGAAGTTTAATTATACAATGGGTAGAAAACAGTGATGCAAAAGGATAAAGAGTAACATAATATAATGGAGGGACAATGAGGATACAGGAGATCAGAGATTCCTTTTATCTAACTCTAAAGAATAAACAACCTTCCCTTGAGAGGAGTGGTATTCTCATCCTGTTTTTTTTTGGTAAAAAAAAAAAAAAAAAAAATCAGGGAAAATTGTTAGTGAGATTTTGGACCTGTAAGCAAAATTCTTAGTTATAAAATCAGTGTTCTTGAAAACATAATAGGAAAATTCAAAGGGAAGCTTACTACTGAGATACTAAGTCAGTGGAAGAAGTGATTAAATGCTAAGAACAGTCACATTAAAGTAGAATGTATTATCCAAATTCATAAAAATAGTAGATACTCAACAAATCTTAAACCTCTGAAACCCAAGATCTAATCTTATCATTTGAAGATTTAAAACATAACTATCTTATAGAGTCAAAATATACATTTTAGCCAATCTCAAAAGTACAGAAAGAGTACAGTTTGAGGCATGCTTTGGTACTCTAAACTTTACTATTTATGTTTTGTTTTAAGTTAGTAAATAGAATCTTATACTTATTAATAAGATTTTCTTTATATATAACAATAGTATAGAGTATGACATATAACAAGCTTGTTTGACAGGACCTTTACTTAATTAAAAATAATAAGATATTGAATAATATCAATTTTGTTTCTCTGGAGAGGCAATCTGATAAAATGATACATTATAACACAGTTAAATTGGTATTGCTCAGTACCAAAGATATGATTTGGGGGAAAACTCGAGTTATGTCTATGAGATTTTAAAACCTGAAGAAATTACCCCAAGAGTCTTTATCATTAGCCTTGGATAGAAAAATAATAAAAGCCCCATTATCCAGCTTTGCCTTTCCTTACTTTAATAAGAGGTAAAATGCTAAAGAAATAATTATGTCAAAATCCAATGGCAAGTAAATTAATATAATCACCCTCTAGTTATCAACTGGAAGATTTTCTGAAAACTTGTGATAATAGGATCAGTGTTTGCTGTTCATTCTAATAAAGATAACAATGTGCCTTAAAATATGTAAAAAGTGAACCTATGGATCAAAAAATAATTTGCATGATTAAAATAGACTGGTAGGAGAAAATCCTTAATCAATGCTATGTATGAGAAAATGTGATTGTCACACGTATACTTTCAAAGATGTCTAATAAAAACATAGTAGAACAGAATCATTAGATTTGGATAAAACTTCAAATCTCTACAGAGGTTGCTATAGATATTTATTAGGCTTAAAGAAACCATGCATACACTTCAGTCATTTCAAAATTAGTAGTGGCTGAGGAATAAATATAGAGTTGAGGTCTTTGTTGTTATTCAAAATATTGTCATTTTTTATATTGACATATTATTTTTTAATATTCTGTTTATTTACCTTAAAGAGAAGGTATTCTTAGTTATTTAAAAAATTAATGTAAATTATGACTTTTGCTACCTCTCCAACATTAACACATTATCTACATTTATGCTGTCCAATATAACATTACTAATTTTCTTAATAATTTTACAGTCAATATTTATTTATAATTATACACATATTTACCTTTATATTGCTATTTGATTCTTTAATTTCTGTATTTCCATACTTTTGTCTGGGATTCTTTTTCTCCTTCAAGAAGGGATCTCTTTAGACTTTTTTGTGGTGCAAGTCTAATGATGTTGAAGGCTTTCAGCTTTTGTTTGGATAAGCATGTTTTTATTTTAACTCATATTTGACTATTTTCTCTATGTTTTCAATGGGCATCATTAATGGAGAAATATGTATATTCTACATATGATATTTATCATAAAATATGTAAAGCTACACTCAAACGAGCCTTGTATATAGCTCAGTCTTATAATCTTATAATCTTCCAATAAGTTTGGGTTTCTGTTTAAAATTGGGTTTAAAAAATTATATGTCTGCATTATTCAGGGTTCTTCAGAGAAACAGAACAATAGAATATATATATATATATATATATATATATATATATATATATATATATATATATATATATATATGCAAATGTGAGAGAGAGAATGAATGAGAGAGAGAGAGAGAGAAAGAGGTATTTTTAAGAATTGGTGATGCAATTGTGGGAGATGACAAATCTGAGAAGTGTAATGCTGGCCAGCAAGCCAGAAATTCACATAATAGTTGATGTTATCATCTTAAATTTGGAATTCATATGGGAACATATTCACTGGAAATTCAAGCAGGATTTTTGTTTCAAGTTTGAGGCACAGTTCCTTCTTCAGGAAATGTCATTCTTTGTTTAATCTTCAACTGATTGAATGAAGCCCACGACTCTATAATGGATTGTCTGTTTTACTTAACGTTAACTGATTGTAAATATTAAGCATACCTTTTACCATCATAGCATCATCGAACCAAGTGCTTGACCAAAATACTGGGCACCATAGCCTAGCCTAGATGACATATGAAATTAAACATTAAGTGTGTCTTTCTCTCTCTCTCTCTCTCTCTCTCTCATGCACTCACAATCACACTTGTAATTTATAATTATTATGTACCTTATACTATCATATAGATATATATATCTATAAAAATTGGAGAAATAACAAATTATAATTGGTGTGTTTAGTGAGAGGGAGAGGCATATGCATGAAACCAAATATTACCTGATAACTATAACATTTTCTTAAATTGGAAATAATATATATTTAATATAAAACACTAATGCATTATATATAATTTATAACATAAAACATACAATATAATATATAATAGTATAATGTCATATGTGATAACAGTGTAATATATATTATATAATTACATATTATACATTACTTCCTTTCCCCAAACAGTAGTTAATAGGTTTTACATAGTCCATCAAAGTCACAAAGAAATATTATTGAGAACTAGATAAATGATGATTCAAAATTTTGTCTTGAAATATTTACTGAATGCAACAGCTGAAGGTAATATGAATAAACAGGGATTATCAATGGTTATTTTCCTGTTAAATTTTTAAATGCATTCTAGAATAACAATCATTAAAAGATGATGTTGATGTAATGTAATAAAAATGTTTTTAAGAGAAAAAAATTTACTAAGCCCAGTGCTGAAGTTATAATTATATTATGATTGAAAAGCATAGAAATAAAGCAACTTTAATGAGCTCCTAATGTTTTCTTTTTTAACTTTTTTTTTTAATTACTTTCAAATTGCAGAGGGAAGGGGCAATTTCATTTAATGCAGACTAAATATAGAAGATTTATTGTGAATGGGGTATGGATTGAAAGCTGTTTGTTATGCCTAGAGAAGCATGTATCTTGGAAACTTAACACATTCCAACCCAAATAACTTTCAGTCATTTGACATGTTTATATTTAGAACCTCCTTGTATATATTTCCATTAATAATCTTAGATTAACAAATTAACTAAAACTACACTAGCATTACACACACTTTGAAAATTACTGCTGAAATGAGCCACAATTACTGTTGGATGTGTTTTGTTGAAAATCATATTTAGCTCAGTTATTGTTGGGAATGCCTATGAAACATGCGTTCATGAGTAAAAGAAGGGAATTTATAAGGAACAAGGCTGGGGTAGCAAACGATGAACTTGATGTAAAGGAAGAAATATATGCATTTCACCTGGTTTTATATTTTTATGTCACTATACAATCACATTGAACAGAATATTTAATTCTATATTACTACAATAGTTCTATGCATTATCTATTGTATAGGTGTGAGATTTTTTGTGTGTACAATTATAAGATAAGGATGATGTAAAAACTTTATAAAGGTATGCCAAGTGACCTTTCCCTAAATAAGAAAATCTTTCTATGTTCAAAAAATAGAGAATCTGATAGAATGATGTTTAAACTCTTAAAGGAGTTGATTGTTGAAGCGTAATACTGAGCTAGAAGGAGGAAAATCAGACAGATTAATTTCATTACTAAAAAGTCAACAGGAAGAAATAAATTATATAAACAAAACATCTGGATTATTGAAGAGAAACTAATCAACATAGTAATAAAAAATGTGTCTGCCCTCAGAATTAGAAAAACACATTATAAAGGGTATAATCAGGACACTGAAAATGATTGCTGGCATACTTTTGTAGCATACACATGTTCTCCCTAAGGAGACATATAATTACAACAAATTGTATTCTAAATATGTATCTCTAATTTGGTAGGCATGAGTTTTCTTGTGAATTCAAAGATTTTTAAGTCACAGAAATGTGCCTTTTAAAAGCTTAACTTATTTGGGAACCTCTAGCTTAATATTTCAATCAATGAACAAACCACTAAGTATTACTAAAATAAACTTCTTATCATTGTACTTAATAAGAGATATAAAGCACTATTTTGTACTAAATGAACATATGTATTGAATTTGGAAGCCTAAGAAACCAGTCACATAATCAAATAACCTAGTCACACTATGATGTGAAGATACCCAGAAACTCTGCCTGCCACATTTTCCTTCTGAGCTTTTTAAAGAAGTTAAGACCAGCAGGAACACATTCATAATTATACAAAATTATGTTTATTGTATTTGCTCTAGCAGGGAAAATATACTCCAGAAGAATTTAGGATGTCTAAGAATTTTGGAGTAGGAAGACCTCTTCTAAGATGTAGCATTCTGGTAAAGCTTTAAGGAGGCATTTAATAATGAGGAGATGGTTATCAGTTAGATGCTGTGAAGAAATAGAGAGCAATTCAGCGATTGAATCTTTTAATAATTTTATTTATAAAACAAGAAGCTAAAAGTGGAACTATTGTATTGATTAATCAGAAAAAGGAGATATTCAGTCGTTCTGGTGTTGCAAGTGGCCTTCTCTCTGTCATACTGTGCAATTGATTCCTATGTAGACTTTTCGAAGCTTCACAGTATGGCTTCCAGTAATGCTATTGTTTGCTTTCTAAGGTAAAAGGCAAATCACCCAAATTCATCATATCTCTTTGGCTAATATTTTTGCCAAGATAAATTAAATAGTAAAATAGCTCTGCAAATACTGTACATTTAAATACAACAAAAATTTACTTTTATGTTGTATTCTAGAAGTTATTTTTCTCATATACATGTGTGTGTGTGTGTATGTGTATACACACATATATATACTGTCTGCTCAAAAGTTATTTTTAAGAAAGCTGTTTTTTTGTGAATGGTGTGATTGATGTAGGCATCAAGTTTTCCACATGGCTTTCCAATTTTCATAGGTCCATTTATTGAAGGCATTTATCTGCATTGCCACTTTTTCTTGCAAATAAAGTTTCCATGTAGCTTTAGTCTGTTTCTGGACTCCCTATTCCATTGATTTTTTTGTCTATCTCTGTACCAATACCACACTATTTTAATTAATTTAGCTTTAAGATAATTCTTGCTGACCATCTTATATCACTGTAAATGCATTCTGGCCATTTTGACATTAACATTTACATAAATATTACAATCAGTTTTTTAATTTCTACTAAATATAATTAAGAATGTATTTATTCTATAGATTATTATGGGCTGACATTGCTAGATTATTCTTTTAAGTAATAGACATGATATGGTTAAAAGTTTTCTGTATTGGCATAACTTAATGGTTTATAACCTGTTTTGCACATCTTTTGTCAGATTTATTTGATATTTTGATGTCACTGCTCAGTGATGTAATAAAACAAGACATCTAATAAGCAACACTGAGATAAAGGTGTAATACAGTACCAATACATGAAACCACCAAAATATCCTTTTCATTCATAATCTTATACTTTGCCCCAGATTAAGCAATGTTTCCACTTTTATTCATAATTATTTGATGTTCTTTATATCTTTGTAAGCACATATTACTTAACACTATAGTTTAGTTTGTTTTATCTTCTACTATGAAATTTCTATAAATAATTATATAATATGAAGTATTGTGCTTAAGATTATATCAAGTCCCATCTGTGCTTTTATGTGCTCATGTAGTTTTATTTTTCATTTTCTTGGTATTTAGTTTGTATTTAATTTATTCATTTTACTTGAGTCATATGTGGATTGTTTTTGGTTTCAGGATAATATACATAATGCAGTAATTGTACCTTCTGTGTATTTTTGGGGGTACACATGTGTATGCATATTTGTTGAGTATATCCATAGGAGTGGAATTTCTCTAACATAACATATGCTTATCTTTATTTTAAGTAGATAATGCCAGTTAATTTTCCTCACTGGTTGTACAGTTTTATACTACTCTTTTAATTACAATAGTTCCAATTTATCCACAACTTCTCTAACTCTAGGTTCCCTAACTGTGGAGGAAGGTTGATTTGGATTTCTTTGTTGACTACTAAAATTGAGAATATCGGTTTCTGCTTATTGATCATTTGACTATCTTTAGTAGCATGTTTATTTAAGTTAATGTTCAAGGTTTTATTTAATTTCAATTCATTATCTTATTGATTTTTAGCATTTCTAACATATATCTTCAGGACATCACCTTATGATTTGTTTGTGTTGCAAATATCTGTTCTCACTCTGTTGTTTTTACTCTTTTAATGGTGAGTTATGGTGGCATGAGGTTCTGTTTAATTTAGTGAATCTATCAAGCATTCCACTTATAATTCGTATTTTTATTTAAAAAAACTCATCTTTCTAAGAGACAATGAAAATATTCAATTATATCATACATTAAAATCTTGACTGTTTTGCCTTTTACATTTAGCCTTACCATCTAACTGGTTTAGAATTTTGTATATGGTTTGATGTAGAGGCCAATTTTCTTTATTTTTCATGTGACTATCCAATTGAACCACACTGTTTGTGGAAGACAGTGTCATTAACCACTCTTTCTATCCATATGTCAGAAACCACATTCACAATCTTCTAAGTCATGCTTCTCCCTCTATATCTAACCATTGCTGTTCTAAGCTTGTGATGCTGCTATGAGACAAGACTCTTAAGTCTCCTAGAAGGTTTTTTGTCTGAGAGGGTAATTTACAGTTATTCCAGTTATTCCTTCAATGTGGTCTTTGCTCCCAAGATTGTATTTTACTTTGAGAAAGCTTTCTGTTGAAAGAGACTACAGATAAGAGAGAGAGAGAAAAAAAAGTTTCATTTTCCAGCCTATGGAATTTTTAGCTTCTATTTCTTCTAAGTTTTGCTTGCAATCTCTCCTGTTCTCTCTCGTGTTTCTGAATGCTGCTGCTATGCAAGGAAAAACAATCAAAACTATTCAAAAATAACTTAATTTTTATGTCCATTTATCTTAGTCCACTTTTTAAATATGAGATTAAGAAATAGTTCATATTGATAATAGATATATTGTGGGAAATGTGTTTTTTTTTGCTTTATATTTTTTGAGAAAAGTTAAAAGCACTTAAAAGCAATTTTTAGTTAATTGGTGAGGCTTTTACAGTTGAAACTTTAAACTTTATTTTCCCATTTTCTCTAACTAGTACCTACTTTTGTATCTCTGGGGATAATGTATATTAGTACAAAAGATAGATAGGACATAGAAATATAAAAGCTAAAATACATTATTCTTACATGTAAAATGTGTTTAGTTGATTCCATCTATTAAATTTCATACTAGTATATTTGAAAATGGATGAGACATCATTTGCTTTTTAAATATGCCCATCTAAGATCCTGAGAAGAATAAATTTTTCACTAATGGATACCAAACTAAATACACTTATTATTTCACTATAAGCCACTATAATAATGCTGCTAGCTTTTACTTTATGATTTCATTATAATAATCTCAAAATACTTTGCAACTCTAAGTACAGTATAAAAATGACATTGAAGTTCATATTATATAAGTTTTATAAGATTTTTTGGAAATTATTTGAAAATGATTTAGATTTTTAGAAAACTAATATGTGTTTGGGTGTCACAATTTGCTGATAGAGAATTGAATTATAGACAAAAGAATATTTATGTCAAATTTCTCTTCAACTCAGTCTTTAATCTATCCTCTCCTCTCCACCTAAGAAACCATGATTTTTTTACCTAACACATTGTAGTGCTTCAGTATCTAGTTTCCCTGTGTCTATTCTTACTCTCTTCTAGCGTAGTATTTCAACATATTAAATTGATATTTACAAACTACAATTTTATTCATTACCTCTACTTCCCAAATTTTACTTTAAAGTTATTAGGTTTGGCCAAATATAACCATAGCAAATGAGTATAGCAATGTGTAAAATGTAATAGAATATTATTTTTTCCCTCATAAAAAATTTGTTTGAAGAAAAAGTATCAAGGCTAATTTAGTAATCACATGGTGTCATCAGAAAACCAGGTTCTCATGTTTTTATTTTCCTATCTTCAGTACTAAGTATATTCCACAAAATCACCTATTAATACAAAATGGCTGACATAGCACCAACATTTACATCCATATTCAAAAAAAAAATGTGTTTTCAACAACTAGGTCAGGTTCTTTTAGATAGGCTTTTACGTTTTGTTTATATACAGTCTTAATGCTGTTGACTAGAACATAGTCACATGATCACTTTAATCTGAAAGCAAAGTGGGGTGAAGTCTTTAATCCGTTACTAAAATGCAATAAGAAAATCAATAATTGGTAAGCAATTAGTGACTGTAGCCACAGTTTCCACTTTTTCTCAAATAAAGTTATATTTCTATCATGGATGTTCTAGATTTCACCCCATCTCATAAATTATTCCTCCAATAGTTCTCTTTGTTTAAAATATGTTGGCTTTTCTCCAGATCTCAAGGATGGTATATTAATTCCTAATACCACATTTTCCCACTTATTCATCTAAAATACTTACACCCATTTAAAAAAAATTTTTCTACTCAACCTAAAGATATCATCAGAAGCATATTGTTTAAGAATTTTGTTCTTTGATTCTTCCCCTTACACAATTAATTCTCTGTTAATTATTCTCAGTATACTACATATATTTTCTTCATGAAACTTAGATTTTAATATGCATGCATCATTTTTATAATTATTTGACAAGTATTGATTGTCATGAGAACAAAAATTATGATTTCTGTTCATAATTGTATTTCTGGAGTCAACCAAATTGCCTTGTACTCAAGAAATTTGGTAACTATTGATTGGATGAAAGCCCAAGTAAGTAAATGAACAAAGCTTGATATAGTACTAATAAACTACTATTTTTTTGGCAGATTATATTTTTCAAGGTTAATAGGCCTATTTTTCTAAATAATGAAGAAAGACTATTATTATTTTACTCTCCTCAAGTCCTAGTGGATTCACCAAAATTCAAAAAATGTAAATTTTTTACACACTATGAAAGACACTTGACAAACATTTTAAAGCCAGAGTCAAAATGAATAAACATATTGAAAGTAGAGGCAATATTCTTTCTTATAGATTTGGGGAACATAAGTACCCAGGTATTTTAAAATATAAGGAATAACCTTAAAGAAAAAATCTGTATTTTTTATATAATCTTAAAAATGCACATGGATGAAAAGTTGATTTTAAATTTATAAAAAAGAAGACCATGCAAATTTTAGACAAATACCAAATAAAAAAATTATAGATAATATACTACTTTTCAAAAATACATTAAAAAGAGTTAAATATGCTAATTAAGGCTTAACATCAACAAGAGTAACAACAAAAGAAGTATAAACAAGCAAAAATCAGTAAAAAAACAAAAGAAACATTTAAATGGTGCAGATATTAATAAAGTCCTGCATATATGTATTTATCTCTAAAAGAAAATTCAAAAATATTTAGAAATCTTGGAAAAAATCTCAAAATGAACAGATAAAAATAAGTAAACGTTTGAAAGAACAGGAATGATAGATTCAGACTTAGAAAACCTAACCTACTAAAAAATGTTAAAAGAAAAAGATAAAATAGTAAAAAAGAAGAAACTGAGGATGAGAATAATTAGAACATAAAATTACTAAACAATATAGTATTATAAAACATGTCTTAAAAAAAAGAAAGACTTCAATCTTGTGAAGAAAGGGCACAGTAACCCTGGACAAATTTTAAACTGATTCAAATAAACAATTTCTGTTGCTCTATTCTACCACTGCAACTCATCGGATGAAAAGCTCTGAGGTTGAAGAGCTGCATGAGCAGGAAGGCATGGATCAGGGTTATAGCCAGGCTATTTATACTGCTTTTACATCTGCTGGCATACTACAAATGTCAGAACTACAAATCTTCAGGTGTTGGGGCAAATGACCAAGGTCTAGGGCATCTGAGACACATAGACTGGTTACCTCTAGTCATCCTTTTTGCCACACTGTGCCATAATTATTTTGCACTAAAAAATTTGAAAGCATAGAATAGAATATTTTCTCAGATATGTGTAATAGGCTTATAGAAAACAACCCCAGAGTGATGGTCAAACCATATAAAATGTTAAAACAGTACCTGGCTGCATGATATGCATGGGCCTCCCAGAAGTATGGGGTAATATTTGTCTCATCTGATGAGACATGGAGTACTACTGGTCTATACCTAACCTTGTAGTTGCAAAAGGCAACTGAAAATGTGCCATCTTCTTTACACAGGGGTCTAATATATAGAATTACCAAGATAAAAAGGCTTCTAATTTGTGACTAAACAGAAGGATAGTATACAACAAGCCCACAAACAAAAAGAAAAAACAAAATGAGAGGAGAAAAGAAGGAAATAAAAAAAAAAGAAGAAAAAAAGAAGGAAAGAAGGGGGAAGGAAAAGAGGAAAGAAGGGAAGAAAAGAAATAAAAGAAAAAACTAAGCATGGAATTACCTTAATTAGACTTGAGGAAAGCAGCAACTAAACATAATAATTTGAGATAAGATGCATCCTATTTTGTTTTTATATAATATTAGTGAAGTATGGTTCTTACTGTGGTTATCAGTATGTGGCAATCAGTAAAGGAAGAGATAACTATATATGAATTTACAAATTAACATGGATAAATAGGATTGAGAAATAACCATCAAAATGACAAAGTAAGGGACTTAAATAAAATTTGGTTAAACTAATAAAACATAAAGAGAAAACATGAAGTAAAATTAATAGTAAACCAAATTATATAGAAACAAAGATGTAATTTGTAACCTGAATTAGAAAAAAAAATGTGAGGATAGCTTCTCTCATTAAAAGGCAGAGACAGATTGTACTAACAGGCAAACTTGCTTCTATAATTTTACACTTAAAAAAATCTTAGAAAGATGGAAGGTAAAAAATGAGCAGAACCACTGGAAAATTGCATACAAAGAAAGAAAACAAACAAACAAACATAGAAATATTAGATAAATATGTATATTTTCAAGATAGAATTTTTTATAAAATATAAGCATAATGAAGTATGCAATATAAAGATAAGAAATATATCATTTAAAGAAGATATATTGAATATAAAACTATATGCACTAACACACATAGAAAGTAATTGAAATAAAATTCATTAGAAATAAAAGAACTTTTAAAATTATAGAAATGTAAAAATATATTTATCAAATTCAGTATCAGAAAGATATAAAAGAATAGAAAATAAGGAAGTTAAAGATTTCATACTTTGATTTATAGAGAGATTTAATAGCTATTCAGAGAATATACTACTTTTAAACAGTATATACTTTTCACATATACATAGAACTCTTTCAAAAACCAAGCTTCGATAGTGACGTAAAGGAAGCAACACATGACAAGAAGGAGCCTGATTTATAGGATAGATCTTATAATCCAACTCAAGTATATAACATTACTATAGAGTAGATACTGTTGTAGGCATAAATGTATTCATTGCTAATACTCTCAACAGTCTGTGAGATTAGTACTATTATATTCTCTTTCATGGATTAGTGAGCTGAGAGAGATTATAAGTGACTTGCCCAAGTACACTCAGTCTACAAGTGGTAAAACTGGAGCTCAAACCCAGCTAGTCATACTCCAGAGAATTTTCTCTTAACTGTTATGTTAAACTGAATTGTAAGAGGCTGGCCTATGTCTGCATGGTATTTTGTTCTGTGATTACCATAACAATTCATTTCTTGTGTCATAGCATGTCACTCCTCAATAAAGCCTATGTTCTCCCTTTCTTCGTTGGAGCACCACTAGAATGCATCTTTTCAGCCTCTTTTGTATGAGCTGTGATTGAACTCCCACTAATGGAATATGAGTGAAAGCAGTGTCAATTTCAGGCCAGGTTTATAACCCCTCACTTTGCCAATACCTGCTGAGTTAGAGAGAATTCCAAGGATGAAGGATTCTGGTCCCCAAATGACTGCATAGAGCAGAGCCTCAGAAGGTGCCTTTGACTTCTTACAAGTAAGAGGTAAATTGTGTTGTGTTAAGCCCTGAATTTGGGGATAGTGCTAAGTGTGATAACAAATAGCTTATAACTAATAATACTCTTTTTGTCTAGGTACTTTATTCTAGTGAAATTCCTTCCTTATGGAAGGACATTTCAGGAGTGGAAAGGAATCTTCCCTTAAAACATTCCACAGCTTTTTCTAATCCAAACCTATAGTGCTTAATTGTGTTGGACATGATCAACCAATAGTTCAGCCATCCTTCTCAGAAGACTCCAGCAGTCTATCAGACATATGTCAGGTTCTGACATATGTCATGAGAGGGTTCTCTCAGTATTGCCCATTGCTTTTTTGGCTTCTTTCTAAGACCACCTGTGACCAGTGCAAATGTTTCTGAAATTAGGTTAAAATAATGTATTAACAGCATGTTTTAAAAGTCATCTGTCCAAAGTCAAAATTATGTATCTTTCAATTTCCCATCCACATTTTTTTCAAATATCGTCCAGTATAGTCTCAAAGGATCTGCAAAATACTAATGTATAATATTAAAGTATTCCAAAAATAAAATGTTAAATATAGGGTGTCCTCTTAATTTAATTGAAAAAGACTAATCAAATCCTCAGGGAAAAGGGATCTAAAAATTCAATTATCTTGCAGATAAAATATTACGGTGTCAAACATGAAGAAATTACAATCTGAAGTCAATTCTTGACCATATTTGAATTAAATAAGATAAAGAAAGTTGAGTCTCATAAATTCACATTCTGCTCAGTCTTATCTTGAGAAGTTCTTGTTGGCTAGGAGGAATCAAGTCCTTTCAGAAGCTGTTTCTTTGGCTGTCGTCCTTGGAAATGAATATAATTCCCTCAAAATCTTATAAGTTGAATTAGTTTAGTTAAAACTGTCTGATAAATGTTATATTTTAAAGAGCTCAGAGAGTTAATAAGACACACTTAAGTTTTTCAGCTCTGGCACCACCCTAGCCAAATGTAGAAAACAAGTCAGTTTCCAGCCCCTCATGCAATTATCACAAGTAGAATCTTACAGTAAAAAAAATTTTAACCCAATATTTCAACAAGTACTTAACCCAGTGGATTCCAGTGCCGGAGTCAGAATCTGAAAGAGGAGTGTGGACCAAGAAAAAAATGTCAAAAGAAAAGCAGGTCAAAATTTGCCAGTGTGAATTCAAGCTCAACAGGCAGAAATTATCTCTAAAAAAGAGTTAATTTTGACATTATCTATTTTCAAATAGTGAGATTAGGAAGTTTTACCTCTGTACACTCTCTCTGCCTTCAGACTAACATTAGAGACATTGCCACCTTCTCCCCAATTTTAGACATGTACAACGGTGAGAGCTCTAGTCAGTATGTCTTATCTGGGTAGATTTTATTTTCAACTAGTATGTTCAAATCTACTTAATTTTTTATTTTTTCTTTCTACTCCATATTTTTGCAATCTCTATTATAAGTTGTGAGCTTTAGATAATGTAGTAGCTTCCATATCTATATGTCACTATACGTGTTTATTCCTTTTGTATAGCGGCTTACTCTACTCTTTGTGACTATGGGTCTGTTTGGAATTAAGATTATCTTTATGTTGTATATGCTGAGCAATACAGAGCCAATTTGGAAGCATAGGATGAGACTATTGAGCCTGTGAATCCAATTAGCTCCATTCAAAGTTCCCTTCTGGGCCCAAAAGAATGGAATTTGAGCAAGTAAATGTTTTTACTTAGGCTTATAATACAATTTTTCAAGAATTTTTCATGTTCTTTAACCTAGATAATTCAGCTGTTTTGGGTTTAAAAGCAAAAAGTATGTTCTTCCAACCGGTATCTAAGGTAATCTAAGTCAGCCTCAGCCTCATCTACAGTGCTAAGCCAATTTTATCCATGTTGTTCAGTCAGCAACCTGAGAGCTAGACAGCCTATGTATGCTCAAAATCTATTCTTGTTAAAAAATATTTGTCTTTGCTGAGGTTAATGCCATTGACTTTCATATCTTACACTTTTACAACCCAAGCTTCTGTGGTTTGCTTGCTAGAACCTGATCAGCCAGCATTTCTGAGGCCATCATATGGCCAACTTTTGGCAAGTCTCCCCTGGACTTTGGCCGCCTTCCTCAATTCTTTCAGTGTCATCTAGAAGCAAACACTTCTATAAGTCCTGAAATCTGTGCTGTATTTGAGGTATTCATCATTTCCTTCAAGTCTCTATAAAAAGCTGCCATTCACCTTCAGTCAAAATTATAAGAAGCTGCACAAAACAAACAACAACAACAAAACAAGGTAAGGCTCTCTTATGATCAGAAGTTTAGTTATACTATCAAAGCTTATTAATGTGACACCCATACTAATGCGACAATCTTCAATCGCTTCATGTTAGTCTGCCCTCCAAATTCTACTTTGGCTATTTGTCAGTTTTTCTGTTCTACGCATGAGAATTTGGGGCTTTATTCTGTATCAGTAAAGTTCCCTACCCTTTACTTCTATACAGCACTAAGTACTGAATCAATTAAAAAATAAATGAAGTTTATACAGATGAATGCATTTTTAAAAGAAGGCTAGTTTCCATGCAGTGTATTTTCTGTCATATTAGTAGCTATTTAATGTACAAAAGCTCATTTTTATTCTTAGATAGTAGAGTTTGCAATAAGAATGTGATCTTAAGAAAAAGGAAGTAATACCAGCATCTATTTTTACCATTGTCATTATGAGACAGAATTCAGGAGCATTCATGCAGAAATTTTTTGTGGTGACAGAACACAGTGCTAGCAAATTATCAGCTTTGCCTTCAGCCTTGGACTTTAGTATTTATGTTGGGTATCTTGAATTAAACTATTAAATTAAACTTTCAGGAGGTGTCTAGAATATGTGGTCATTCCTTATTGTAGAGTTCCTGAAATTATAGGTATAATTAAAATCACAGAAGCAGTGTTTTGTAATCATATTGGCCATAAATTATTGTCTGGTTCGCTTGGCATTTGAAGTATATCTTAACTTGATTATTTCTGCCTAATCTGCTTTATCTGAGTAATGGTATCTTATATTTACATCAACTGTAACACCTATTTGACTTTTATAGACAATAAAAAATCCTTCATCTTGTGAATTAAGATATTCTAAAAGACTACTATTTTAAAGTCACTATATTGAGTTCTTTGAAAAGTATACTAATTTGTGTCTTTTCTAATAAGCAAAGTTATTGTTTAACTAAAGTTGCTTGTTTTGCTTTTTTAAGCCAAAACACTTAAGGTACATTCTATATTAGTTGTCAGATCACATTTCGATATTCTCTGTTGAACTCCACTTCACTAAATTTGTAAACATTGTATTTTTCCTAATTAGTAATTACTTGTTTTATTATCAAATTATTAGCAGTCCCTCTTTACTCTGCCTATTCCAATAGGTGCAAAATCATTCCCCTTAACAACACAGAATGTTTAATTTTTTTAAAAAAAACTTGAATTAATGTTGTTGTTTTTTTTTGTATATTGACATTGTTTTATTTTTCTACATCACTTAACACTTTGAGTAGAAATTTAGCCAGTGTTTTCTTGTTAAGCCGCTATCCTGGTGACAGTGACACAATGAATGCATGACATGAACTTTGTGAAAGTAAAAAAAACTGTATCTCGATGTTTTTCTCATAGGATTATCTACCTCATGTGGTTGTTGTGAAGATTAACTCATGCTCTATAAGTGTCAGTTTTATTATTATTACTGTAATTATCTTTATTACTATATGTTGCAAAATGCTAAACTGAAGGTCAATAAAATTAAAAGATTTTTGTCAAGCCAAATTTTAAATTAAACATTTTATTTCAAATATTTATCATTTTTATCTCCTGTGAGGGCTGCAAAATTGTCATCTCTGCAATGTAGGAAATAAAATATTAGTTAACTTTACATTACTGAATGAACAGAGATTTTTCTGAACTATGTGGTAGGAGAAATAGTAGAAATTTAATATTACAAAAACATAAGAATAGGTTTCTACTTTTAAAGAACTCTCTCTGGTAAGAGATTGTTCCACTTCAGACTTCTTACCATACTTTCTAATACCTGAACAGCCACTAAGGACAACAGTGTGGAGGTTTCTCAAAAAATTAAAAATGGATCGACCTTTTGACCCAGCAATTGCACTTCTGGGTATTGATCCAAAGAAAACCAAAACAATAATTCATAAAGTTCTATGCCCCCCTATGTTCATGGCAGCATGATTTACATTAGTGAAGATATGGAAGCAACCTAAATGCTCATCAACAAATGACTATATAAAGAAGTTATGGTTTATATATACAATGAAATATTATTCAGCCATTAAAAAAATGAAATCCTATTATTTGCAACAGTATGGATGGACTTAGAGGTTATTATGCTGAGTGAAATAAGTCAGAGAAAGATAAATACCATATGATTTTAGTTACGTGTGGAATCTAAGGAACAAAAAGAAACAACTAATCAAAAGCAGACTCTCAGATAGCGAGGGCAATATGGTGATATCTGGAGGGGAGGGGCGTTGGGGGGCTGGGAGAATAGTTAAAGAAGTGAAAGGCTAAAGAAGTACAAATTAGTAGTTGACAGATGGTCATGAGAATGGGGAGCAGGGCGCAGAGAATGTAGTTAGCAGTAATGTAATGGTTAGGTGGAGCCAGAGAAGAGAAAGAACAATTAGGGGGATCATTTTATGAACTACATACATGTCTAACCAATGTACTGTATACTTGAAATAATAAAATACAATTTTTAAAAATGGGCTGCAATCTGAATAAAAAAGAAAAATATTTTCTGTCTACAAATTTATAGAGTACTTTTCTGAAATTCTCCTCATCCAAACTCTTCTTTGTACTTTCTTGTTTCCCAGAGATCCTCTTGTCTGGTCTTCTTACAAAAATCAGGGGCCTTAATTATTCTGCTCTCTGTACATTTATTCCCATAATTCCTATGACATGGGCAAGTGATGAAAGGAAAGAGAAAAACAGTAGGTATTTCCCTCTCCCTCTTGGGATCACGTCTTCTCTGACTGTGGAGATTTCAAGCTTCTGCAGTCCACAGAATTAACTGAGGGCTAGGGTTAATAAAATGAAGAAAATTTTTAAAAAGTAGAAGAAGAAAATTAAAATATGGGAAACTTCCATACTTTCTTTGTGACCTCCTTCTTGATTTTAAGACAGACCTATTAGAATTCCAGTTTCCTTTCTGTTTATGCTAATGCCACCTCTGAATTTTGTGGATGCAGTAAGTTCAACATAAATAATGCCAGAAGGGAAAAAATAACCAACTCAATAATTGGTAAGTGATACTTTGAATGATGGGCTTTTCCCCATTTCTTAACTTTTCAGAGTCTTCGAATGGCTCTTTGTATGTTCTGTTTAGGATTTATAGCTGCATCAGTGCAAGAGACAGGGTTCAGTGTGACAAATCCATCTTATCTTGAAACAGAACATTATTGTCATACGTTTTTTTAAATTTAAATACTTTATTTAAAATTGAGAAGGTATGAAGATTCCCCGTATTTCCCCTGCTCCCACACATGTATATCCTCTTCCATTATCCACATCACTTGCCAGAATTGTACAATTTTACAACTGATGAACATACATTAATACATCATAATCACCCAAAGTCTATAGTTTACTTTAGAGTTTACTCTTGTGAACTTGATGATGGACATTCTATGGGTTTGGACAAATGTCTGATCCCATATATCCATCATTGTGTGCTGGCTAGAAAATTACTGCTTGGGTATCACCCATGGGAACATAGGCTATCACCCATGGAAACATAACTTTCTAATAATGAGCTTTCTGTTTCTGTACTTCCGCTTGTACAATTGACCTGTGGGTTGATAGTTAGTAAATAGAAGAAAAATAGACTTTTCTGTTCAGACAGAATGAAGAATGAGTTTTAGGGCTTAACAACCCTGTACCTTCAATTTCGAGGCTGCTTAATTTGGGGTCTGTGTACCCCTGGCAGACACAGCTGGCTGAATAAAGAGTGTGTTTCCTATAATTCACTGATTTCTGGTGGTCCATGTGTCTATCGGGGGCTGGCGACTACAACAATCACAATATCATATGGAGTATTTTCACTGCCCTAAAAGTCCTCTGTGCTTTGCTTACTTATCACTCTCCTTCATCTCACCCCTGAAATCATCACTGATATTTTCATTGTCTCATCGTTTGCCTTTTATAGACTGTCATATAGTTGGAATAATATAGTATGTGGCTTTTCAGAATGATGTCTTTCACTTAGTAACATGTATTTGAGTTCCTTCCATGTCTTGTCATGGTGTGATAGTTCATTTCTTTTTAGCACTAAATAATATTCCATAATCTGTTTGTACCACAGTTTATTTATCCACTCATCTGTTGTAGGACATCTTGGTTGCTTCCAAGTTTTGGCAGTTATGAACAAAGCTGTTATAAACAGCCACATGCAGGTTTTTGTGTGGACATGTGTTTTTAACTGCTTGGATAAATACCAAGGAACATGATTGCTGGATCGTGTGGTAAGAGTATGTTTAGCTTTGTGAGAAACCACTGAACTATCTTCCAAAGTGGCTATCCCATTCTGCATTCCTACCAGCAATGAATGACAGTTTCTGTTACTCCTCATCCATTCCAGCATTTACTGTTGTCAGTGTTCTAGGTTTTGGCCATTCTAATAGTGGTGTAGTGGCTGTCATACTTTTGAAAATAAATAATAATAATTATTAAAAATTAATTTATGTGACAGATGTAACCTAGAATTCTCTCATAAATATGCAGATATAAACATTCTATGTAAACAGTCCTCCTTTAAACAGTTTTCTGTATTTCTTGTCTCTCTTTTGACTCTTGTATACAGTTCTTAAAATTTTATTTGTATCCATGTAATTTCATTGAGACTTTCATTAAAAATATCTATTTAACTTCTGGATAACATTTTAAATAACTATTTCTTTCTTAATCCACTTTTTTTTTGTTTTGTTTTGTTTCAAGTCAAACAGTTTTCCACCTGATTTTCTGTCATGCCTTCTCAGGTAATGAGGAGAATCTTCATCCTCTATTCTCCCTTAAGTATAAGTCATGTTCTGTTTCTCACTTGAGTCAATATTCAGTTATGATTTTATTAATTCCAATAGTTTAAATTACCATGTAGTCATTTTAATGACTCTAAAATAAACATCATACACCTTCAATATTTCCAATTTTAATTCACTACAATACATTGAAATATAATTAGAATTTTGTTATTCCTGAATTGGATATAAAACAAAATTCTAAATATTCCAAACTAGACTCATAATAATTGTTCAAGATTATCTTTCCCCTATTGTTTTTGGATTAAGGAAAGTATTACTACCACTTAACAGGAGCCCAATATAGAAACATCGGTATTATTCTGAGACCTCTTTTTCTAATTTCAACCCTACATTTAGTAATTGTTCTTCTGATACTAACTAATGAATACATCATATATATATATATATATATATATATATATATATATATATTTATTTATTTATTTATTTTATTTCTGTAAAAGACTCGAAAAGCTCCTCTGATGCAAGAACCATAATCTCTTTCTTAATAATTGTAGCAACCAGCTCAATGGTGTGCCTAAATATAATCTTGATATTTTCCAGTCACTTCTCATACTAAAGCTAGATTAATCTTTCTAAAATGCAAATATTATCTGTTTAAAATTCTCTATTGGTTACTCATTATTCTTATGAAAAAATACAATATTTTTAACAGAGTTTACCTGCCTTCCTTTCTATGGTGAGCTTAGCTGTCTAGCCATATTTTTGACATAAACACAATAGTATTACAAGACATAAAAAAGTAATGAATAATCTCTTTATATTTAGCTACTGATAAAATTTTCTAGATTATTACATAAGCACTTTTGGACATATTATTTGTCCACAATTCTTTTATTAATTGGGTTTTGGTTGCCATAGTTTTTCTACATTCTGCTCTATCTTCTCTCTTTGAGTTTCTATTGGTTCCTGTAACTTCAATAGCCACATTAACTAGATTTATTTTATTCCCATATTAATGAAGAAAAATACAAAGGTAATACATGGAATCATCAATTTTATTTTTTTTTACATAGTATTCTATTTCATAATGATTCATTATTGAGAAAAGATTATTTCTACATTGTTATGTAGTCATTGATTTCGAATCTGTTCTTATGACAAAGTCTATTTTAACACTGAAATGTTGGAATAGTATGAAAACAATTGATTTAGTATTGCACTGATTGAAATATAAAAACAACAAATAGTGTTAATAAAAAGAGAGTCTGAGAAAACTTTTATCTTTTTACTATTTAGTATTGCAACTAAGATGTCAATAGATATTTATAATCACATTTAAAATTGTCCTAATATAAATATATATCTTAAATGGTCATAGAGTTGCTGGAAATGTTCAAGTAAAGAAAACATTAGTCAGCTTCTACATAATATTTTAGGAATAAAAAAGAATAAAATAAAATAGAAGTATGAGTTAAAATCACAGGTGTTAAAGATAACTGAATTTATCTATGTGACTAGATGAAAATACTAACATGAGATATAGAACTAGATAAAATGATTTAAAAATAATTCCAGCTGCACTGTGACCATTAAGATTGAGCAGCATTCTACCCTATAATTGTGTCTCAGTGGCACAGTTTTTACATCGTTCACTATGACTGTTCCAATAAGCTCCTGTTAAAGTTAACAGACTTGAACTACACGAAAATTCACCACCTAAAGGTGAACATTGGCTTAGTAGAGTGGAACAAAAGGAATCTGTGTATGTATGTGTGAAAGGAGATACTAAATTCTAAAATTTACATTTTATTAGGATTTTAATGTCAGTATATAGCCTAGAATACATTCTAAAGAAAGTAAATATTTCAATAAAAATTTAAAAATATGTCAACTCTCCAGATATAATCATTTGTATTCTATGATAATACATAAATCATGCAACATAAGCCCATAAAAGGAGTGTTGTGAAACCAACAAAACATGTAAAATCCATTATCCAGCAGATCATGCATTTTGAAACATTTATATTAATGTTGATTAAAAAATTCTATGATAATATTTTTTAATTTAATGTTCTCTCATATAAAGCAAAGTATTTGAATAAAATTTCCTGGAATCTGAGTTTTAACCATACCCAAACAATGCAAAAAACTTTTTACTCTACTGATCACATTTTATTGAAAGTGAGATTATGGAAAAGATTACCAGAAAATATAGTTAAATGAAGACAACCTAAAATGAGAAGAGCAAGATAGTAAAAAGAAAAATGTGAAAGAAAAAATAGATGAAAGGTGACTCAGATTATTTGTCTCTTCCTGAGAATGACTGAATATAATTTTAAAATCATTAGGTAAAACTAAAGTTTCTTCCCTTTATAATCTATAACAGTATCAATGTCATGCATTTATTAATAGTTATGTAGGCATGGAATGAAACACGTAATTATGGAACTAAGAGAAGGTAAACTTAAGGTGGAGGGTTTAATCTTTGGCTTATCCCCTAAAGAATGGAAAGTTACTAATCCTATCTAGAAAATACATATGGCTGCTGAATGCCCCTGGTTCTCATTACTATGATTGAAAATAGGGTTATCAGATTTATGGGCCAAAATCTCAGAAATATTCAGTCTCTTAAAGGCTAAACTAGCAAGGAATAATGTATATGAAAGAAAACCAATATATTGATATTCAATGATAAAGTGATGGTAAACAATTATCCATTAAAAAAGAATTTCCAACATCTCATTGAATATATATTATATGCATTTAATCTTTTATTGGTTAATTAATATAAATCACAGATGTCAACTATACCATTTTTATATCTATGCCTACTGTTCCATAAGTGCTGTCTCTACCATAACATTTTAATGGGGCTAAAATTATCATTAGGATTTTGATTGATGACAATGAATTCACAACCCAGAGAACCAAATAAAGTTCAAAATGATTGACATAATAAAACTATAAGTAAGAAATCAAGTATGTATATAGCAAAACATGGCCTGGAGTTTTTGCTATTCATGGTTCAAAATACTAGATTATATGCAAAACCCACTCACTAATTTTGTTTACACATTATTTCTTTAAATGATTTATTGGGCCAGAATCTTTCCTAACAGCATTTTTCATGGTGTTTTTCCTTCTTAAAATATATCTGTGATCTAAGTCCAAATGAGAAACAGACAGACAGACAGACAGGGACTAAAAGAAAATATTATATGCATCTGTTAATAATGTTTGTATTGGTAAGATTAGTATCAGGCTGTAAGAGATAAATTGGAAAATTTTTCATTTTGAGGCCAACCATCTTACTAGAAATAAAGTCATGCCTTCTTTATTTTTTATAGAGTAGCTTGGCAGAAAGACTAGAGAGAAAAATTTATAAATCTAACACATAAAAATAAACATGTCTATATGGCAGGAAAAAACATACTAGATGAATTTCTTAGATAATTAAATTGAACAACTATTAGAAATTAGTTGATTCATCAACTAATTCCATATTTGTCTCTCTCCTTTTCAAGAAAAAAAATGAAAGAAAGAAAAATTCTTAGAGACTCAAGAAGGGCTTTTATTTTGGTGAGAAAACTCCCCTAATCAAATGGGGATTTATATAAAGATATTCTATTTTAAGAAAATAGAAACTAAATAAAAAAATAGATAAAGAATATATTTTGAAGGGAAAAAAATGTTTCTAGGAAACAAAGACAAAATTATATACTCCTAAGAAATTAAAATGGGCATGCACAAGCTAAAACAGAATACCCAAGAAGAAATATCAATAAAACAGCACAAAATGAAAAGGTTCTTCCTTTCTATTTTCAGGAAAAAATTACAGGGAAAATACAGAAATTAAAAAATTTATAAAATAGAAGATATACAAAAATATAGAAACCGAACATACTAAAATAAAAAGAAATTACCTTATGAAGCCTTAATAAAATTGTGAAATACTTTTCATATTTTAATATATTTACATTGTACCTTTAATCATTAATTTTTCTTTGTTATAAGGCAAATCTGAAAGTTTGCTAAAAATATTATTAGTCTTAAACAATTTCATTGTTATATTTAGTATTAACATTGATGATATCTATTAAATTATGTAAACTAAAATTATATAAGCAGGCATTCAACTCAAGCTAAAAAGATTTTTAAAAGCTATACCTTATTGTACTTAATACATACATGTTTGATTATTTAATAACTATAAACAGAAAACTCAATCTGAAAAATAATAACTTAGTTTTATATTTTCCTGTGCTCTTACAGATTTTGTTAAATAAAAATTCGGATGTTTTAAATTCAGATATTTCATGAGGATAATCTCAATGTTAGCATTTCAAAGTTTTCTAATTATTTCATGCTTTTCATTGGGCATCAGGTTGTTTTTTTGTTTGTTTCTTTTTTTTTTTAATTACTGGCTTCTTCTAAAATTACACAGCTTAAAAATTGCTTATCCAACATTACATCACCCATTTTTTATCACTGTGATTGATATGTTTCATTGACAATATACAGAATAAATGTGTTCTATTTATTTAATGGTTCTATAGGGTTTTATTTCTAAAGGTAGTATCTTTAATTCTGTGAGTAGTTAGCATTTCTCTTTTGACTGCCCTCTCTTTGACTAGATCTTTATGATTTGGACTGCTTGGCTTGCTTCTTGTTCTTGCCAGATGCTTCAGGTGTGTAAAACATATTATCATTCGCACAAAAAACAGAATAACCATGCATATCTTACCACTCCCATAATTCTTAAACCATTTCAAATACATTCATCCAATTAAAACTTTTAGAACAAATGCCATTTTTACAGTTCATATTATTCTTTGTCTATTAAGTAGTATTATGAATTCATATATTTTCATAAACTCAACATTCTAGTTAGCCTTTATTATTATTAATTTATTATTATAAAAATGCTAATAATAGTAATGGTTGTAATAGCAGTCAAAATTTTAATTTGTCTCCTTGCCTCTTTTGGCATAAACTTTAACAGCCTTGAAATGATTCTGTTATCTGCTCTGAAACACAGATATAGCTATCCCCAAGAGGTGGCATAAATGCTGCTGGTGTTGGGTCATTCCTTGCTCTGGAAATCTATCTATCTACCTACCTACCTACCTACCTACCTACCTACCTACCTATCTACCTACCTATCTATCTAATCATCTATCTATTATTTATCTTTCTGTCTATCGTCTATCTACTGGTCAAAAAGTTTTATACATTAAACATCTTTCGTACATTAAACATCTTTAGTAGCAGTGTATGAAAAAAAATTAGTAAATATAAAATGAACTAAAGCATCATAATCTAGAACCCAGAGAAACAACAAAGAAAACAGACCTAAAATGATTTGAATCTCAACAAATTCAGATGTTAAATAGAAAGAAATCCATACTAAATCTCATGATTACATTTCTGACAAAGTGATTCTGATGCTGCTGGATCTGAAGGTGACACTTTGAGAACCACTAGAACAGAGGAAGTATAGGACGAAAAGGCAAAGAGAATGTCAAAAAGAAAAGTGTTGCTATAATGGAGCAACATTAGGCTGAAATAGACTTGAAACAGAGAACGTAAATTTCAAAAGAATATTGGGGATAATAAAGAACAATCCAAATAAGTGCAAAAAAGAGAAAAAATATATAAAACAGGAAGACAAATAAAAAGTATAGAATAGCATAAACAAATCTATATATTAGTCACTTTAAAATAACTGTAATTGTATGTTCTAAGTGCTCCAGTAATGGATAAATTCAATAGACCACATTAAAAATCAAACTATGTACAAGAGACAAATATAAAACATAGCTGTGCACAAAATTGGAATTCAAGCAATGGATCAAATTTCACCAAGAAAATTCTAAGCAAGAAAAGACTATATATTAATCTGAAACAAAATAGCATGTTTTTATACCTACAGAGGTATAAAACATTGTTAGAGGAAAATAGTAATATAAGAGATTCCATTTATTAAAATGGTAAACATTTTAGAGTGCGTAAAATAATTTCAAAATATTTAAAGCAAGTCTTGACAGCGTTGCTAGAAGAAATACAAACATCTGTCTTCAGAATGGGAGATAGTAACTGCTCTCTCTCAGTAATTAATAGAGAAAGGACACAAAATGTCTGTGAGGATGAGGAGGATTTAAATAATAGGAATAAAGGAATAAGACATTTGTTTTAATTAGCAATATGAGAGAACATTGCATTAAAAGCAGATAAACAGTTTTCAGAGATGCCTAAAGTATTTATCAATATGCCAGTTATTTTAACATCATTTTGAGCAAACAAATGTAAAAAAATTGAATACAAAATAATTTTGACAAAAATAGAAGTCTGCTAGAAATTAATTGTAGAATATTAACTAGAAGACTCAGATGATTGAAAAATTGTTACATCAAAGATATCATCAAGTAAATAGAAATTGTTTTAAACTTAATAATAACAAGAATACCACAAATCAAAAACCTGTGAGCTATGACAAAAAGTATATTTACAGGAAAAGTTAATCTTTTATGCAGATATGAGGACTTTCTTTGGCTTCATCAAAGAGCATGCTTTGCAGTGGGCTCCAGCTGTTTTCCTGTGAACTATCTGTTCAGCCTTGCTGTTCATCTGTGATCATCAGATAGACAATAGTTTCCTAAGGTTTCTTGACCTCGACAGTTTCCCCTCAGCTTGACTAAACTTTCTACAAGCTTCCTCTTTATTATAGGCCCCTTACCTCCTTTTTCTTAAAGCATTTACTTTAGAAATGAAATACCTTAGAAAACTTGCAATTATAATTTTTTTCTCTGCCCCTTTGAGATGTAAATCTATAACCCTAGGATGTTTTTCTCAGGACGTGGGGCTCTAAAATGGAAACAGTATGAAAGATAGCATCCCATTTCCAAGTTTCCATGGGAGAGAAGCAGCCTAACTCTGAAAAGGAACAGTTAGCCAGTACAGATGGCCTCATCCCACTGACCAACCTCTCTCCTAATGAATGTCCTCTACTACTTTGCAAATGCCTTATCTCAGCATTTAAAAATTCTTTAACTTTTTGTTTCAGTGAAATTGAGTAGAATATCTCATCTCTATCTCAATAATCTTTTTAAAAATATTTTTTTGATTACTGTTGACATGCAATATTATATTGTTTCAGTAGACTTAAATTAGGCCTTTTTTACCTCTGTAACTTGTGTCAGCTGGTTAGTGGCTGTCCACATGTTATTGAGGGAATGCAGCATATTAGGGAGACAACAGTAATTATTAGCAATAACAATATCCATGGTTTGGAGAGCATTCCAGAGGCAGGTTCCCCTGACCCAAATCAGTCATAAGTAGGTAATCACATGATTCTTTAGTTGTTTAAGCCAGTTGGCCTGTTTTTGTATTTCATGTAACTGTGTCTCCACTTCACCAGAAGTTGTTGTTCAGCAAGTTTATTTCTGAGAAACTGAGGCATTAGAAACTGAGAATTTCACAATGGGCAGAAGTACAGAACCATCAGTATCCTAGCAAATTCAACAGTGGGTTGGAGGTTGGAGGGTGAAATACCTTCCATTGAAATGACCTGAGATATTGAATAATGACATTGTTTTTCTGAGAATAATATATATATATATATTTAAGTAAAGTTTGGATCAGAGAGCTGCCCACAAGGAAGAAGAGCTCAAATCTGAGGGAATTACCCACATTCTTTAGTAACAACAAGAACAGTGAATTTAAAGAGTTCAGTGGGGCCTGGCCCATGCATCTCCTTGTCCCATAGGCTATTAGCAGTCAACTTTGGATCTCATTGCTTGTCTCTCTCTCTCTCTCTCTCTCTCTCTCTCTCTCTCTCTCTCTCTCTCACACACACACACACACACACACACAAAACATTAAAAATAATTAAAGAAGACAATTTAGGTTATTCAAGCAAACTTTATTTAACACTTAAGGAAACAGATAGTCTCCATTTAGAACACTGAAAAATGGGGTGAAAGCTTTTATAGAATAAAAAATGAAGGAACAAGGAAGTATAAAATATAAAGTTGGCTTTGTGTTTCAGGCCTGGCTAATATTGGATATACTTTGTTTCTGGCAAGTGCAGCATTTACAGGGACACAAAAGTTATCTAAGTTTCAATTTGCTGATGTGACATGCTAGGTGAGAGCTTCCCCATCTTGAGCCTAGAAACTTATTTCAACACTTGTCCTGTATAATTTTTTTTTTGACAGTAGCAGCAGCAATAGCAGCAGCAGTAGTGACACCTGATATTCTGAACCACATTGCAGTGATGGCCTTTCTTAAATTTTACTCCTTTGGTCCATTAGACGATTTTATAAGTGTCTTAATTCCCCATGTTAAATCGATTCATTTTGAAATACCTAGAGACTGTTTTCTGTCTGAGCCACAATTAGATTAAGAACCAAAAGGAGTATAGGATTGCTTTGGAAAATACTATAAAACTTTATGGAAAGACACTAAATAGCCAAATAGAAATAAATGCTCAATATTTTATCATTAATCAGTAAGATATATAAAAACATCCACTCCGTTGGTAAAAGGTAAAAGTCTAAAAATGCTAAATACAGCAATGGAAAATCTATACTCCAAGTGAGAGTACAAATTGGTACTATTTTAAAAAATAAATTAACATAACCAACTAACATTACAGATGCTTTTTTTTTTTAATGCCTCGGCAATTCCACTGCTGGATATTTATAATAGAAAAATAAAATTGTACACATGTGTCCCAAGACAAAAGTAATAAATGTTCAAAGTGACTTGTTTGTGGCAGTCAAATATGGAAATAATATAAATTACTATCAATAATAAAGAGGGTGAATAAATTGTTGCAGATTTATGTCATTTATTCACAACTGGTGATTTTTTTTTCTTATAACAATTGTTCAATCAAAACTCAATTAAGTGGGCTAAAATAGTCAAAGTTGAAAATTAAGTAATATGCAATTTGTAATTTGAAGGATATAATGGGTAGGATGAGCGTAGATGAATAAGATAGGAATAGGGAAAAACCATCTTTTTAAGGAAGTTAGAGTAAAATATTTTACAGTTATTGCATCACAATATTTATGAAAAAAACAATTATGTTAAATTATGTTTAATTATGTCATACACTTCATTCAATTTGTGTGTTTATTGTATACATTTTGTATTGTTCTAACCTCCAGCCAATCAGACTGTAAATGTTTGAGGCAGAGGCAGGCATACATCTATACTTTGTACCATGTAGAACTATAATGTATTCATAATTAACAAATAAGTATTTGTTGAATTTAAATAAAAAAAAGAAAGTCTGTATATTCTGGAAAGGAGTTAACTTAGAATTTTTAAATGAAACCTACTTTAACCTTAAAGTAATTTTGTAAAACTTCTCTTTTATCCATCCTAGGAAAGTGTCTAGAGACTAGGGCAAGCATTACTTAATGTAATAGAAAGTTCTTGAGCTGGTGAAGCGTTGAGAGACTGAATGAGATTGTCCCTACCTTTATTTTCACACAATCCATTAAATTTCAGCATATTTAAGATTTTTAAAATCAGTGAGATAAAACCAATCATTCCTCAGTGTTCCAAGGCAGAAGGAGCTTCAGTATTTCAGTCTCTTCTCTTAGCCTAAGAATACATAAAGATGTTGACACTAGGAAAGACTGCAGTCCGAAGGAAGCTTCCTGGTAAGAATGGGTGAGAGCTGTCTCTTACTTAAAATATAAACTTGCTAATAAATATACTTTTTAAGCTTTTTATATTAACACCTAAGGTATTATTTCATAAATTGTTTTCCCTATCATACTGGGTGTTTAAGAAATAACTTCTTCCTATGAAATTTTACTTTATTCACTTCCTCTCAATAATTAAGTATTTTGTCATTAGGTGCAACAATCTTATAAAATATGACAAATCTGACCAGTAGTCAATTGTAAGGCTACTGTAAAAAAAAAAGGTCAAAACTAAAAATTTCATATTTTTATTATGATTTAACATATGCATACATTTGTTTTGGTCCCAGAATAGTTAAATCATGGATTTGTCCTTAGATAGAGTATTAATCTACTCAATTGAAATGTCAGTTCTTACTTTTTTGCCTTAAATTTTTTATTAAATGAAAATCTTTGTAAGTAAACACCAACAATTCATTAGTCAATAAGCAGGTGTTTATTTACACTGTCACGTGTATGCCATCTTACTAAGTCTTACAGGATGCACAAAGATGTAACTAATTAGAAACAGTGATTTTATGTTTATTATCTTTTAAGCCCAGCCTTGTAGAAAGCTATTGTTACAAGAGGATTATATGGAATAAGCAGAAGCAGCAAAATGGTAAAGAATAAAAAACTTAAAAAAAAAAGAATGATCGGTTTTATTCTAGCACAAAATATTGATTTTTAAAATGGTGAAAGATATGTTAGAAACGAGTTGTCTGAAAAAAGCCTGAATGAAAACTTTGTTGACAATTAAAATCAAATTAAAGCAATTAATGAGTATACATTGTTTTTCAGATGTTCTGCCAGGTACTTTTGATTAGGGAGGGGAAAAAAAAGTATGTCACCCCACAGAACTGCATTCTAATGAAAGAGAGACATTCATAAATAAATAGCTATAAAATAAAGTAGTTATCTATCATAATGGAGTCATTTGTAAATTAAGAATACAACTGAACCTTGAATTTTCAAAAATGATATAAAAAGTTAACACATAAACGGGGCTTTAGATACTAATAGAAGATTGAAAGGAATTTGAAATATTATGTAAAGCTGAGAGGAAAGAAGGTGTTAAAATTTTTAATGTATAGTAAAGGAAATTGAAAATTATTTGATACATATGAAACGACAGTACTTGAGATAATGAAGCACAACTTACATGATCTTATATATTGGTCTAGCTAATCTGATTTAATTCTGAAACTTTTATCATCCTTAGTATATTTATAAATAATCTGAGATCAGGTAATATTATTTTTATAATTAAGTCATATTAAATTTTTCTCTGTTTTACCTAGATCCCAATATATACAGAATCCACTGGCTTCCTACTCAATACTTACTGCCTCCTTTCTTGTATAAAACTATAAGTATCCTGGTTTGAGGGAAAGGATAAAATTTTCAGCGGACATTCAAATGAGGAAAGATGTTGAGTTTGGATAAGTACTTAAATAAGACCTTTTCATTTATAAGGAATAGCTTTGCAGTTTAAAACAAAATAAATGGTCATAGACAAAAGACACATGTGAAATCCATTATGCAGACACAATCCTACTAATACAGAAATAGGAAAAGAAAAATGTGAGGACTAGTTGAGCAATGTGTATCCTTGTAGCAATAAGACACGCATACATCTATGACCTATGTTTACAGCCAATCTCCAGTGAAATTACCAAATTTATCTTTGGAATTCTTATTTCTCCTATTCCTTGAGGAAGCAACATTTCCATTTACAAATATTTCCCATTCCCATTATGAATCTTCCATTGAATTTTTTTATATTATTCTTCATTCTCTAGATTTGTCTCCCTTTTATATATTTCTTAGGTTATTAAATAGTAGCTACCCTCTCAATTAAAGAAAAGTCTGGACCTGTTTGCTTCTCTAGGCTATATCTAAGTCCTTATTCTATCATATAATTGGCTAGAATATTTTTGGTTTAAAGAGGAAATTCTTTGAAGTAGAGCATGATAAATATTTTTGACATTCCTGTAGAAAAATGAGCTGCTTTTCTGTATCAGTAACTTTCAACAAATTGAATTAGTGCTATATTGCATTAGTTCTCTTCCCCACTGTTATAACAAGTGAGTTCTTAATAAGATAATTTTGTGCTGTATTAGACAAATTTAATATTCATGCATTATAAAGAAACATTGCTAACATTGCTAATATGATAGAAATCTGCTAGGAGGAGCAAATGATTTCATTAAAACTTAAATAAAGCTCACTTTGCGTTTTTCCCCTGCCTGAATACCTGTCTATACTAATCAAATGATAGGAAAGGAAGATTGGGCCCTAGAGACTAGATAGTACATAATATATATTCTTACCACAATCTCATGTCACCTTTCACAGGCTCAAAATCTCTCTACTGGATTGTACTTGAATTTTTTTAGTACAGAAATATTGAGGATGTTTCAATTTAAAATGATCATGACTTGCTCTACTTTATCCTGACCTTGCTAATTTTGTCTATCATAACTGCAGCAAGAAGACATTTGTGAGCAGTACAATAAGTCACTGAATCTTCATGAGCTCTGAGTCAATAAAATGATGACTCAGATTTCACATTCTTATAATGCAACATTTGCATCATCAGTTGAAGGAATTATAACTCTCACTTTGAAGGAGTCTTAATGACACAGGCTAAAATTTAATAGATAAGTAACTAAGATGAACATGCTGTTTTCTTCCATGCATAAAAAGAACACTTTTAATTGGAACTGAGTTAGAATGTACACTTAGTTTTCTAGATTCCCAAATACTTTATTTAATTTGGGTTTATTAAGATGACACATATTTCTAAAAAATCATTTAAAAAGGCAAATCATTGGAAAACCAAAATAAATGAGTGTATTTATTTGTTCCAGATTTTATTGTAGAATATCAAAGGTTAAATTATTTTTCTATCTATAGTATTTGGAAGGTTATTCAGCCTGTTTGATTCAGCTATTGCACATTCAACAAGTAGAAAAATAAGTCAAAATAAGTTTAAATACCATTAATCACACAGACAGATTTTAAGAAAAAAACACAATTGGGAATATGCCCAATGGGCAATTAGTTATTTGTCCTCTGAAGTACAGAAAACTTTCTGTAGAGAATAAATGAAGAAGTAGTATATATTTGTTAATTCACAGAACAGTGCCTAATAGACTTTATGGAAAGATGCTTTTTAATCTATATATACATTTTATAAAATCATCAATGCATGGTAATTTTCCAAAACTTAGAGCTATTCAAATATATTTCTCAACTATAATTTTGCATAAACATATTATCATTCTGCTGAAGTTACGTAAATTAGTAAAGAGCAGAGGAAAACCTAGACTATGTTGCATTCGCAATGGATTCAACCATTTTTAGGTCCTTGGGAACTCATTTAAATGGCCTTTATGTCTCTCTAAGGCTCTAAGGCTCTAAGGCTTCGAACCATTTACCTAAAAAAAAAAAAAAAAAAAAAAAAAAAAAAAAAAAAAAAAAAAAAAAAAAAAAAGAAAGAAAGAAAGAAAAAAAGAAAAAGAAAGAAAACATCTTAACACAAAATAGAGCTGAAAAGTATTAATGCAAAAGAAACATATGGCCTATTAAGTACTGGTACCAAATCTTTACCAATTACACATATATAACACATTCACACTTGTTAGTATGTTGGTGGCCAAACACTCAAATGAAAAAAAAATCTTATAATAGACACTAAAAAAACACAAACATTTTTTATTACCATTTTATTGCTACGTCAATTCTTGCACTTTTTTTCAATGTATCGTATTTAAGTTTTTTCATGAATTCTAGCCAAGGGTAAAGTTAATCAATAGAATATTATTTAAAGATTATGTTTTTAAAAAGTGTTCATGTAGTATTTGAACTTTTTTAGATTTCACAAATTATTATTTCAAAAGATTCTATTTGATTTAAACAAATTGAATATTACCTACATTCAAAATATTCTCACACACTGTGTTTTTCTCACACACCATTAATTAACTTATTGTTGATGTATGATATGCAAGCTACTTATTGTCTTACTCTCAATACCTTTTTGCTTCTAAAGAAACTGACAAGGTTATGTAAGTCAAAGAATGTACAAAATATTTATTTTCAGCTCTGGAATAATTACAGAAATAATTTTATCTTGATGTAATGTTGAGCTCAACAAAATTAAATTTGATTAAATTTTAGGAGCATGATATCAAATACAAAAAAGAAATGTTTATAAAATAGAAGATAATGCCATAAAAAGGGATAAGTCTAACATCTATTCAAAACAGAAACATGGCAAACCATTAAATTGTCATAAAGTTAAATTATAAATTAGCTAGCTGACAATTATGTAAAAGAGGTTGCTATGCTCCAGATCTTTTGTAATTTCATTGTTAGGATAAATTTTGAAGTAAATTATACAGTATGAGAAAATAATGAGGTCAGAAGAAGAATTCAGTCTATCTCCTATTCTAAAGAATAATTGTGATAGGCATGGTCTTATTGATTCAAGTAGATATTTTGTAATTGTTTTCAATCTCAACTTTAAAACATGCATATAGTTTATGCATATATTGTTATTTTGATTATTTATTTATGGTAAGCTGCTCCAATTATAGCAAATTGTAGCATCTGTGATTTCATTTACGGTGTCAAAAAAAAGTGATTACTGTATTATGAGGCAGCCGTACTCCAGAGTATAACAAAACATGAAATGCGACTAGGTTGAGCAAGTTCTTATTTTCCAGCGATGTGGTTTTCTCTGAGGAGCCACATCTTGTAGTTACCAGATGTTCCACAATAACAGTAACTCTGGAGTTGCTTAGTTGTTATAACAAGATGATTTTACTACAGAATAGAAGATTGGCATTTTCTCTGCTGGAAGAAAATGAAATTGGCAATTTGAAAGGCAGTTTCAACTGAGCTATGTGGTTTACGTTGATTAATCTATCTTATTAGAATATTAGCCAGCCAATCAAAATCCGTTCTTATCTATTTTCTACTCTCTGCCATATGTCTAGGTCATAAAAAAGTAGTTTCTTTAGTTCTGGTTACTATGGAATTTGCATTTGAAAAGAAGCTGACCTTTTCTCTTAGCTACCAAAAGTTTGGAAAATGAGTTTTATTATTTTAGGAAATGTTTTTCTTGTGATTTGAGGAAGTTGGGAAGACAGAAGTGAAGACAATTGTGGAAAACCATTTGATTTTTCTATCTTGCTTTCACTATCATCTCTTATTTTTTGGTGACAGTTTGAAATGACATATGCTGTTTATCAACATCTATGGCCTGTCTTATATACACTTACCATACACATTTAAATGAATGTCATATCCAAAATTATGAGTAAATGAAATTATAAATCACTTGATCTGAAGAAAAATTATATGGTATGATTTACATAATAGAAAAAATCATAAACACAAAATTGGAAGATTTCCCACATTTCATTCCAGTAAATATACTTTCTTTAAACGACAATATGGTGTGACAAATTAAGTATGTTATTACCTTGAAACAAAATAGACTAGAAAAAGTCAGGAAAGACTTTTCTTGGAAGATGTTCAGAGTTTACCTACTGGTGGACATATGCCATAGCTCAACCATTTTGTAAAGAACACTGTCAATATCTATTTAAAACACAAAGACATATGCACAATGATCCATCAAAACTTCCTATGGATAAATTTCATAAAAAATAAGTAAAGGCATACATACATCTGATTAATTGTTAATATGTTTGATACATGATTTTTTTCCCATTCACAAAAACTGAAAAGAAAGTAAATGCCCAACAATAGGGAAATGATCAACATAATTTCACCCCATGGAATAATATGTATTTATTAAAATGCATGAGGTAGGATTATGTCATTTAAGGTAGAGAGCCTTTTAAATAAGATTCGAATAAGTGAAAATAATGCTAATTATTTTTTAAAAGCAGTGACATATGTGTATGTAGGTATATATGTTTGAATATTATAAAAGCATGGAAAAAATGTTAAAGGATATACTAGACGTTGATGAAAGATAGATGGTAGCCAAAGTGAAGACAAGAGTGGATGAAAAGAAGGAAGAAACAAAAACTAGAAAAATTTTTTAAATGCTATATAATTTGCTAAACACTTGATATGATCACCTGAATGTATTTGTTTTATAATAATAAATGTCAAAGCATATGCATATAGGTATAAAGAAATTGAGTGAAATATTCTATTAATTTAAAAATTAAGTCCTGCATTGACTATCCTATCTAAAATTGTCTTTTTCTATCAATGCCTTTCATAGAATTCTGACCTTTTTCTTTACAGTAGTTCACAATTTTATGTTTTATTATTTTCCTTTGTTCCTCACTACACTCTAAGATCAAAAAAGACAATGAAAATTTTATTTAGTTCAGCACTTGGTACAGTTTAATAAACACTTGTTTCATGAATATTGTATCAATGAATGAAAGGAAATTGCTGTTACATATATATTATGAATGGCAGATATATAGGCAATAATAATAATGTATATCATGAAGAAACTCAAAAATCTGAGATTAATAAGAGAAGCTACCTTATTCAGGAAAATTGTGATATAATAGAAGAATAGAAGGCAGACAGCCTCAACACAGCACGGGGAGCCACTTGTGACAAAAACTGTTGAAAAGGTAAGTTAGATGGGGAAAGAAAATAACCCATAAACTTAGCATCATGGATGCAGCCAGTGACATGGATATAAGCCAAAATAACATTCAACATAATTAACAACCAGATTAGCAGTATCACCAGTCAATCAGAATACTGTTCTAATCCCAGAAGAAGGTCATGGGGATCCTCTGTTATCCCAAGTATTAACCCTTAAAGTGGGTATGAAAGAGATTTGGTATGTTGAGAAAAGGGGCTGGGACAGCCCACTCAGGAGCAGCAAATATTTAACAGTATGGAAGTCTCTTGGAATTTTAGCAAACTGTAGGGACAAACTCATGTACAGCACCTGAATAACAGTCTGGAGTTAAGCAAGCTCAGCGGAATGAAGAAGGCAGACAGATAGAACGTGGAACTTCCTTTTCTGAAAATATAACAGCCTATATGGCATAAAGATTATTAAAATGATCAGCATGTAACCATCTCCCAGATTAAGAAATAGAACATTATTGGTAGTTTTGAAACTATTTTCCTGGCCACAAATAAATCCTGTTCCTCTCCCTTTCCACTCTCCTTTTCTGAAATTTTTGTTTTATTTTCCAAGACCCCCAGATCTGAAACTGCTGATAGCATTGAATCCTGCATATACTTTTTTTTCCCTTACATTTTAACCTACATTTTAACTTAAAGGAATTACTACAAGGTTTCTTTTGGGCGTATTCAAATTGTCAGCATCACTAGTCCTGCACGTGGGGACCACTATTTAGTAAAATAAGGGTTAGTTGAACACAAGCACTGTGGTATCACAATAGTCGATCTGATGACCCAGGCAGCAATCGAGTGACTACCTGGTGGGGAGCAGCATATACAGCATGGATAAGCTGAACATCCAGGTGGGATGTAGTGGGAATGCCTGAGATTTTATCATGCTTCTCAGAACAGTGAACAATTTAAAATTTATGAATCATTTATTTCTAGAATTTTTCATTTAACATATTCCTACTGAAGTAGACCTCAGGTAACTGAAACCAAGAAGTAAAACCACGGATAAGAGAGTACAACTAACTGTATTATTTACAACCTTGACATCTGTAACCTGGAGAACCTCAGATGGCCTACGAACCTAAGCACAAGCTCCCTTTATTCTCCTTTATTTCTTGAACTCTCATCAATAAGGACCTCTGCCCTAAATCCCCTCCTTATAATGGGGACCAGGCATGATGCCTGCTTTTAGCTGATTAGCAGATTTCAGTTCCCTGCCAGCCTGCTGATTTATTCACTGAAGTCAACCGCATCTTCCCACAGGAACCAGGAATCACCTCCCTTCTTTCTACTATAAGGCATATGCTCCTACAACTACTGCTTGCTACTCTGGTACAGAGTGCAGCTCGCATGTGGCCCTGTGTGGTATGCAACGTCCTCTACTCTAGGCTGTGAGAACGCTTGACTAATAAACTGCTGTCAATCTCATCTTTCTAGTGCTGGCTGTCACATGTTTGGTCACTCCCCTAACTTTAAGGCCACATCTCTCTCTCACCAACAGGGTGAAGAGGAGATAATTAAAACACAAGTTATGACCAGTTAACTTATTGTGTTCATTTTTATGCAGTTTTCTTTATTTGCAAGATGAAAATTATATGTCATATAACCTTTTCTGAAAAAAAGGAATATTAATTTTTCCATGAGAAAAATAAATTTTTTTTGACCTGAGCACTGACTATGAATAGCTGAATGACTAAAAATATTATCTCATAATAGCCACAGAGGACTGTTACAACTTAGAATTTTTGAAGGCATTACATTCATTAATTTTTAATTAAATTAGATTGTAACATAGATACTAAACAGATAAATAATTCTATAAACTATCATTTTAGAGGTTTGCCTTTATAAATTGAGTGTATATACAAGATATTTATTTCCCATTGCCTATATTTCTAAATTATCATGAAGTCATATTTTTTCTAAAATTATTGAAATAATTAATAGTTTTTATTTAAAATGGAAACAAAAGAAATGCTGTGCTCATAACTGTAATAATTTTTTTTCACTTTATTGAAATAGCAAAATAAAATATAATTTTATTTTTTAGAGAGAGAGAGAGCAGAGAGATGATGAATGGAAAGATGGAATTAGAAATGAAGGAGAGGAAGGAAGAGAAGAAAGAAGGTAGATACTGTGAAAGACAAGGGAACAGATAAAAAAGATTCCACCTATTGCATTTTATTTATAAATTTCAAAAACTGATAGAAGTCAGAGTGATTTATTTCTAATAATAAGACTTTCTGTTTCTGAGAGTCACTGGACAACATTTTTTCAATCATAAGTAAGAGTATTTCTCAAAGACTATGGAGTTGATTAACTATTTTCCATTGATCTTGCCATCAGTCAAATCTTGCACTAAACACAGAAGAAACAGGCCTTATGAGATGGGCCGAATTGAAAATAAAGTGTGGTTTACCCGTGTGACCTGCAGATGTAAGCAGAGTCACCAAGGGAACAATAGAGGGTAATTGATATGGTTTACATTAGCACACAATTTAGAAGTAAGAGGTTTGAATAAGGGCATGCCCACAAGGAAATGAATAGATGTTAAAATGGAGACACAAATCTCACAAAACTCAAGTATTCAAGAATTTAAATGAAAGACGAATTCATGATATTGATGTAGAAACCGCATTTTACAGGAAAAAATAAAATACTGTGGAATCTTATCTAAATATATCCAACAACTGACATTATGCTTCCTATCCAAAGCCACAGAAATCCCTTTATAATAATCAACCAGTGAGTGGAAATTTGTCAAAGAGGCATTCATGATGGGATATTTTCATGCATTTACCATGGAATTTATAGAAAAACTTGTTTTGCCTATGTGGTAAGAGTGAAATTCAAGTCACATAATAAGTCAATTGGGACATCTCAGCATGCCTTACACCCCATATCTGAAAATTTGTGGGATTTAAACTGAAAGGAACAAACAAACAAGACAGAGATTTATTCAAAGACAACAGTTTGGTTGTTACCAGAGGTAGATACAGGTAAAGAGGATCAAATATATGGTCACAGAAAGAATTTTAACTTTGGTGAACACAATGCAATATACATATAACATATATTGAATTGTACACTTAAAACCCATATAATTTTATTAACCAACGTCACCCCAATAAATTTAATAAAAAGAGCTTTGAAGACTGTCAAGAAAGTAGATACAACTAACCATAAAAGCATTATATTAATTTGTATTTATATAGCCATGTATAAAAAAAAGACTATGATTTTAATTCATTTTTACCATTGTGAAAAAAATAGCAAATCTGATGCATGTGTTATAGTTGAAAGATATTGTTATTGACTGAAATGTCCCACAAAACTATATAGATCATTATAAATCTTTTTTCAAGCTAACCAAGAAAAAAAATTGCCAATATTAGGAATGAAACAGAGGACATCGCTTCACTACTGAGCCCACGATATTAAAAGTATTATAAGGAAATACTATGAACAACTTTATATTCATAAATTCCACAACATAGAACAAATGGTCTAATTCCTTGAAAGTCACATACTAACAAAACTAACTGAAGAATAATTAAATAATCTGAATTCTCCTCTTATTAAATAAATAACATTTGTAATTAAAAAGCTCTTTAAAAAATATTTGGAGCTGAGATTCTTTTACTAGTAGATTCTACCAAACACTTAAGGAAAAAAAAAATAACACTTCTGCAGTAACACTTCCAGAAAATAGAAGTGGAATCACTTCCTAATTCATGCCATAAGGCCAGCACTATCTTAATACCCAAACCAAACATATGCATCATACACACAGACACACACACACACAGACACACACACACACACACACATACGCACACACACGTTGATCTAGTCATAAACCATTTGACAAAGTGCTGATGCAGTAGTACTGAATGGCTTACTTGCTCATATAAATTTACACATGCTGTTTATTGCTCATGCCAGATTCTGATACATCACTTCTTTGCTCCCATCGATTACTGTTGGGCTAATCTAGCATTATAATTCTAGGATCCCACTAAGGTTTACTACAAGCAGTTTCAGATGTATGAATACTTCATGTCCCTCCATCAGATTTTCTCTGTCTACCAGAACCCAGTATCAAGTCAAGGAGTGCTGTTTTTTAAAGGTGCTTAATTCTTTACCTCAAAAAACATGGCCTTGCTCCATAACCCTAGAAATCTGCACTGTGATTTCCCTATTGGGGCTCACAAGTATCTAAGCATGAGTACTAGAAGGTTATCTTCTTATACCCTCAAGTGTGCCAGTAGATCTATAGCACAAGTTGCATGGTTGCTTGTATGACAACGTGGTCTCACTCCAGTGCACTTTCCTGTAGTAGGTAATACTCAAAGTTGGCAGCTTTGCTTGTCACTTTGTAGGTAGGTCAGAACAGTTTTTCTGAATGTGGAATGTGCTGCTTCCAGAGAATATGAGAATGTGCAGGTTTGTTCTAAATTCATACCAGTTGGAAGGAAAGTTGAAATAATTTATTTTTTGTTGTTGTTGTTAAAATTAAAAAAAAATTAAATCATCAGGTGGACTTTTTAGTATATATTTTTATAAATTTTAACATTTATGTAATAAACAACAAAGTCAGGATGCAGAATTACTCCATTACTCACCCAAATTATCTTTATAACACTCTCCTCTGATCCATAATCCATAGCAACCACTGAGCTATTCTTCATCGCCATGGTTTTGTCTTTTTGCGAATGTCATATTGAAATTGTACAGCAGGTAGCCTTTTGAGACTGGCTTCCTTCACTCAAGATAATGTCTGGAGATTAATCCAAGTTGTCACATATATCAATAGTTCATTCCATTTATTTGCAAAGAGAAGTTTCATTGTGTGGATATATTATAGTTTATTTGTTAATTCACCACTTGAAAGACATTTGGGCAATTTTCAGTGTATTTTTTACAGTTATGAATAGAGTTTCTATAAACATTTGTGTGCAGGTTTTTGTGTGATTATACATTCATTTCTCTAGAGTAAATACCCAGAAATGAGATTTCTGGGTTGTACAGTAAGCATATTTATTTTTCTAAGACACTTTAACTATTTTTCAGGGTGGTTATACCAACTTGCAATCCCACCAGCAGTGTATAATATTTCCAGTTCTAGTTTTACCAGCAATGAATGCTTGGCATGGCCTAGACCACTAACTTCTAAACACTTTATGGCAATAATATTATCCTGAATCTTTACATTTTTATTTCTCAATCTATAGAGCTTGTGTTTTTTAACAAGGTTGCTGAAGCTACATTTTGACTATGCTCATTGCCAATTAACACGGTGCCATTGGAATATCCAGATGGTTCACATCCCTTTGGATAATAATTTGCTGAGGATGAGACAGATAACATAGCCCTTGGGCAAGACTATCAATAAATACTGTTGTCTGTCTTTTGTTAATGAAAAAATGCCTTTTATTCTTCTTCCTTATGGAGTATAATAGGACATATTTGTTTGATAAATGGCCTTTTACATTATCTGAAGCCATGTTACTCTGTTCTAGCAAAGATAACATATTTATCACTGCAACTGTAATTAGGATCACTACTTTATTGAGTTTCCTGAGGTCCACTGTTTTCTTCTAGTATTCATCTTGGTTTTTATTTGGGGGGACACCCAGTGATTAAATAGGATTACAATGGAGCACATGAATCCTGCATCTTACAGGTATTCAAGGATCACTGTCATTCATCCTGGGATGAATATTCTGACCAAGGTGAGAGAAGTATCATAGATTTCTATGTTGCCTCCTTATTAGAATTCTTACTGCAAAAGTCAACTAAGCAATGTGGGAGTTCTGCCAACCCACAAGTATTTTGATTATATTTATACATTTGGGTACCAGGGAAATGAATACTGGATGGGTCTGTAGACCCAGAAAATTAGTTGCAAGGTATACTTTAGCCATGTTTTGCCTTCACTCTAATAGGGAGATTTAATATATTTATAAAATTAGAGTAGCGAGGGCAACATAGTAAATGCTTAATATATATTTCAGTGCCATCTGTCACAAGGTATACCATATATATCTCTGATTCTTATTAAAGAGCTACAGTGGCAGCTTGAAAACAAAGATGACTCCAGATGTGTATAAAATCATTTACTATTGTGCAATCAAAATTAGCTGATAAATGCTTCCAACGTAGTTTTCAATTTACTTTTAGTCGCTGTTGTTATTTCATGCCTAAATTTTAGGTTTATGTTTCAATTCGTTCTTTTTACTCTATATGTTTTCTATCTAGTTTCACGTTATATTCTTCACTTTCATTTTAATCATATTTCAAAACCATGAGTAATCAAAATTTAAAGGATGTCACTGCTAGTGGTATAATTATGAGAGTACACAGATGGCTTGTTAAGAGAAGAGAAAAAATAAATAAAGAAGCCTGAGCGAAGCGACAAATGCTAACTTTCAACCTGGGAATCTTTCTGTCTGTAACACAAGTTCACTGCCAGCAAGTTGTATATACAAAAAGCACATTAGCAACTATAAATAAGAATCAGAGGATTTTAACAAAACTGATATTAAAAATGTATTGATCTTCAAGTATAGTTTTATATCTTTTCTCCACTGAGATAATTTAAAAGTTTTCACATGCTTTTAAAGTGTATTTACAGAAATCAGTTATTTAAGAGCAAGTATTCAATCAAACAGTCCTGAATTTAGCAGGTGTTCTTAAGAAATTTCGGGGGAAATACAGGACAAATTTAAATATTCTATTTATAATTCTAAAATAAGAATAATAGTGATTGTGGATGCAATGTCATATTGAATATCAGTGTTATAATCCTAAAAAAAGGTTTTAATCTGATTTCAATAAATGTATACCATCTATATACATAGTCTTTATACTTAATTTCTATGTTTTTTAAGGTCTAATTTGTAAGCATCTACAAAAAAAAAATAATAATTTATCCCTTATTTATCTTCCAGCACCAAAACAGTAAATAATCTTTGTAAGGGTACTTGTTATTTCAAAGACTAAATATATACTCCTTAAAATTTGAACCACTATATTTTTCACTTTAGCGATATTTTAATTAAATACAAAGAAGAAAGGAGGTGAGTGTTCGAGTGATATGATAGTCAAGTTTTGATATTTTTGAGAACATAAATGAAAATCAACATAAACAAGAATATACCTGTCAAGTATTATATTTTATAGAATTTTAAATATAAGACACTTTCATAAAATGTTTTAATTACTTTTACTTACATATTCTCTAAGTGGATATTTAATTTTATGTTCTCATTTTAATGGAAATGCAGATATATACATAAATACATATGGGATCCATCAGAAGGCTCCCTCACAACTGAAGAGTATCATGAAATTTCACCACCTATTACAACTCAATTCATTGCAATTTGGCTCCATATACACCACATTAATTGTGTGGGTGACTATAAGGAAAATAACTTTATTTCGAACAAGTTACCCACAAAAAACAATAATACTTCATGCCCATGACATTTTCACAAGTGGGATGATTTTCTGATAAAACAAAATGTACATTGCAGTTAAGCTGTTGAGGTTTCATAGCAGATTCAAGATAAAAAGCTTTTCTATGTTTTTATCCTATTAACTTGGCCACAATTTCTGCTGGATGCTATTAGGTATTTGTGGTGCTTCATTAGAGTAGGAGCAACTAAATTATCAAATAATTTTCAACTTCCTGAAAAAATAAAAACAAACAAAAAAACCATGCTCTTCTCTCCCTAGATATATTTTTTTGAATGTTAAGAAAAATGTCAATTCTATCAAACCCAGCACAGTAAAATAAAGAAGAATGGTTAACTTATGCTTTCTCACAGGCTGCTAGAAGTATCCATGCTGCTAGAAAGTTGTGGGATGAGGGAAGAAGATTATTTGGCTTATGTTTCTTGAAGGACCAAACCAAATTTTTTGAGAAGTCAAATGTCTCCTAATGAATGACTTTAGCATAAAGAAAAAAAAAAAAAAAAGACTGTCTTTTCAGTAAGAAATCTATTTTAAATAATATAAATTATTTTAAAAATAAACTTTTCAACCTTGATTTAGGTGTGTGTGATCACTTAGAAAAATAACCATATAGTGTTAACAATCTATAAAAAGCTAAAATTCACCAGATAACATCAAGAATAAATTAGAATTCACATGTTTGAAGAGTTTTAATGATCTTCATAAGTGATATTTAGCTCCTTTATATGCATTATTTATTCTGAAATATATTGTTCAACATTTTTAAGAAATTTATATAATCCTAATTTTTACAATAAATATTATTTTCCATGTAGTTTCCTTAGTGTTTATAACCACATTCACATTGAATTTCAAATCCTTCATTTTTTATTTAATCACCCCCAAAATTTTTCTCATATCCTCTAGCACTTCTCGCTTCTTTCCATTCTTCCTAACTGTTTAACCATGATACTACAAATATCTCACCATTTTCTTTAGCTTTGTTATTATTCCTCACTTTTCTTCAGACTAAAATCACACATCCTTTCTAATTGTTCTATTTCATATGATAGCCTTTCCATTGTCCCCAGCATACTTTTCTTCGCAATTATTCATTTGCTTTGCCAGCTACTATCTCCTTGAAAAGATTTAGGTTATGGTGTCCTACATTTTTAGAAAGCTTCTTCCAATCATCAGTTCTTCTGATAATTAGTACAAAACACTTACCAGCAACTTTCTTTGCTTCTTTGAATCCTGAAAATGAATTATTTATGCAGCATATGTAGGATGATTTTTGGTTTTCATCTAGTTCTTGTATGAACAAGAGCTGATATTCAGGTAATATATTAAATACCTATTTCAAAATTTACTGCATAATTAAAAGATTCAGTGAATCTCAGAGAAAATTTTTTCCAGGAATTTAGCATAATCTTTAAAATTAAAGAAGGTAAAAATCATAGATACAGAAAAATTAGCTTCATACTTTTCAAAGGACATTACCATTATTTACTTTTAAAGGAAAATATCTAACCTCTACCACTGTTATGGAGTTGTTGCTTAAATTAAATCTTTAAAAAACGTAATATATACAGTCTGCTACATCTGATGTTAGACCTATATTTGTTTATTTTGCAACATATACCCTTTCTTTTAAAAGTCAGGTTTCAAATTCTTCAGGAATATTTCTAAAAAGAACCCCTCTTTCAAAATAATAAACACAATATACTGATATTACACAATGTACTTATATAACACAATGACTACATGGGACTGGAGAGCAGCAACAGCACAAAATGAGTGTAGCTATGTTAACTCCCTCTGCCATATGATGTACAGGTGCCCACACACACACACACCCTGCTCCTACTACTACTAGCAAATACTGATACTACTACTAGCAAATACTAATTAGATATACAGAATTTAAGAAATTGAGTTGAGCTACAATTATCTGAGCTCTTAAGTAAGTGATAATGTAATGATTAACATTTGAGTTTTAATTATATATTTTGTCGATAAATAAATGCTAGGGTAGTTAGGACTAAATATCTAAAAGAACAAGAGACAAAAATGAAATAAATAAGAGAAAGGGGAAAAATTTCTCACAAGGCTTATCTTTTTACACCTGGAAGTTTTATATGACTTTTTATCACTTAGCTTCTAATTCTAGAAATTAAACTTACATTATCATATTTATACTCAAGTTTAGAAATATATAAAAGTGGCATATATTTTTTAAAATAAGTACAAATTAGTAGTTGACACTTGGTCATAGGGATGAGGAGCACTGCATAGGGAATACAGTTAGCATTAATTCATTAGCTAAGTGGAGGGTCAGGGGAGGGAGAGGGTAATTGGGGGAGATCGTTTTATGAACTATATAGATGTCTCACCAAAGTACTGCATGCTTGAAATTACTTTAAATAAATAAATTAAAAAAAATAATCTTATACATATATTAAAATGGGCCATGAATATTAAAACACAAAGAATAAACAGATGGTATTTACCAGGTGAACACAGAGAAGTAGAAAAAATGGCAAGCAGCTGTGTAGAATAATAGTTTAGAATTCCTAACCATATTGATGTTGTTGGTGAGCCCTGAGTCACTACTGGCTTTATTTTGAACATATTACATCATTATAAATTAACATTATTAATTTCATTTTTAAAATGGTGATTGAAAATTAGCACCCAATTTGTAGTGCTGTTACAATCATGATGCTTTTGTCATTACAGATGAAAAGTATTTAGCCTCCTGCCTAGCACCTGATAAGAACTGAATAAAGACAAAACTATTTTATTATTAATAATGTCTCTGGGACCTTCTCTAAACTGTCAGTCAAAACTCTTTAACTATGATACAAAATCAGAATAAAGCCCTTTGAGTTCTTTCAAAGAAGGAGGGTTTAAAGAGGAGGCACTTTACATCGTAAGGTCTTCCACCTCAGGGCACTGCCTTTGTCTTCTCCAGCAGCTGGTTGAACTGAACACAATGCCTCACATGCAATAAGTACCAAATCATTTCTTGCAGGATGAATCAACTTTTACATATGAAAGACAGTTCGAGTTGCAGAAAAATTATGCTTAATAGGGTATGCTTTGGATAATAGGTTATCTGAAACAAACAGTACAATAAGACAATGCATACTTTAAAAGGCAGGATATTTTATTGAGAGCTGTGAATTAAGAGAGGAGTGGATCGTATTAATGGGAAAATAGGAAAATGTGCAGTTCAACTCATATTTTGTGCTTTGTTAAAAGTATAAGACTGAAAATAGTGTTTGCTCTAAGTTTTTAAATTGTGGCTAGAAAACCATAACAACCTGACCAGCAAACTTGGTAAAATGTATGCAAATATACTTTTTATTCAAATACAATTTACAACCTGACACATATTGATAGAAATCTGCAACTCATATTATGGAGTAATTAGAAAAAATGAAAATCATTTCAAATAAATGATCAATGTTGCCTTTATACAACTAGACCAGAATTTTGGCTTTTCTTATCTCATTATTTTATATTTCCAGTAGTTTAGATATTATTATTGTGAACAGTTTCTCAGATGTTACAGAGTGTATTAATCATGACTATCCAGAGAAATAGAACCAAAATGATATATAAAGACACACACACACACACACACACACACACACACACACACACACATCTTTTTTTTTAAAGTAGAGGTATTATGGCAACTGGCTCCCATGGTATGGAGGCCGAGAGGTCCAACTATCTACAGGCTGCAAAGTGGAAAACCAGGAAAGCCAGCGGTACAAGTCAGTTAGAGTCCAAAGGCCTGGGACTCAGTAGCTCTGATGTCAGGAGAAGATAGATGTTTCAGCTCAAGACGAGAGAGAAAAAATTTCTCTTCCTCCCCATTTTGTTCTATTTGGCCCACATGGGTGATGGTAGATCTTTACTCAGTCTACTGATTCAAATGCTAATCTTTTCCAGAAACATGTTCATAGACACACCCTGGAATACTTGTCTGGGCTTCTCTTGGCCCAGTCAAGCTGAGACATAAAAGTAACCATCACACATGGTAATTATCAGATTCTTACTACTACAAACACATACTCATTCATGAATAAGCCCACTTTTGTGGACAAAATTATTGATTCTTATTTTCTATTTTCTTTCTCAGCTCATGTTCCAAGATTTATAGTTATTGACTCACATATTATACCATAATCCATTTATTAATTCCTTCATCCCCTTCCCTGAAGCTCAAGGCATCTTTGAGCAGTCGTTTCTAACATTGCTTACTACACTGAAGTCCAAATCTAGGACCTTGACAAATCTGCCTTCTGTTAGAAGGAGGTAAGGGAGAAATCAAACCATACCATGATCACTATATTTTCAGTAAATGAGAGCAGATCAGTATATGGAAGGATTGTGTCTGAAAAAGAAACTCATGATATGAGATTATACAAAAGAGGCAAATCAATGCAAAGAATGGAAAAGGAAAAAACAAAGTATTGGAATGAAGAAGGCATGCCAGTTTGTGTTCAAATATCTGCTTGTTTTAGTATTAGCACAATTTTATATTAGCCAAAATGGAGAGCTCTCACCATCGTGTATCTCTTCTTATAACAATAATTATTTACTTGTTTTTGGCTAAAGCTTTAAAAAAGTGTTTCAATTATTTATTTTTTGAATAAGAAAAGAGGGTTAAAGTGAATAAATTTGTGATCATGAACAGATTGAGGCACCTCTATGTTCATTGCATCATTATTTACAAAGGCCAAGATATGGAAGCAAACTAAGTACCCATTGATAGATGATTGGATAAAGTTCTTGTACATATATACAATGGAATATTACTCAGCCATAAAAAAGTAAAATATTGCCATTTGCAACAACATGAATGGAAGAAAAGTAATATACTCTTTTGAGATAAGAGATGTAAAAACTTCACCTGTTTGTACTGAGAGAATCAGAGATAATACAAAATTAGGAGAGACCTTGAACCCCAGAATTCTACTGGCAAGCAGCAGGCTGAGAGGACTCTTCTGTTTCAGATGCATTCTATGTTTTATATAAAAAAGAAAGAGATTGAGAGAGAGAGAAGAGTGCTGACTCAAAGGATGGTACCAAGAATCCCAAGGGCAGAATTGAAAACTCGGGAAAATTATTTTCTGGCTTTGAGACATAATTGAAAAATTGCCAGCATTTGTCTGACTGTGTGTCAGAATTTCTATAAACTACCTTCTTCTTTTGTCTTCCCAATTTCCCCCTTTTTGCACTGGAATGCCTATAGTTCCTAGCATTTACCTACCCCAATGTTATATACTGGGTGTTTCTTGAGGACAGGGAGGCTGTTGGCTTTATCTGTTTATTTACACAGATCCACAGAGCTGGAAAAGTTGTACCTTGGGGGCTGTACTTAAGACCTATGATGGGGTAGCTTTACTCATACCTACCCCTTATTGAGATGATGAGTTTACAGACTGCGAACTGATGCAGTAATGGATGGAGACTTCTGAGGTAATTTGGAGGGGAGCGAGCACATCCTGCATAGTGGTTAGGCATGACTCATCGGAAACCAGGAAGAAGACAGTTGGCAGGCTCTAGGAAGTAGGCAGGATCCCCAGGGAACCTGCCTCTGGGTGTCCCTGCTCTGGTGTAATTTGCTCCACTTGAATGGGGGCTGTCCTTTTTTTTCCTAGTGAACAACTATGGTAAAATTAATGAGATGTCAATTCTGATGGTAGGTTTTAAAAAGATTTTATCTTCCATTTGTGAACTCACTCTCTCTCTCTCTCTCTCTCTCTCTCTCTCTCTCTCTCTCTCTCTTTCTCTCTCCTTTTCTCCCTCTATTATCTTTATCTCCATCTTTTTCTCTATCTATTCTTATGTCTTATTTTGCCATAAGGTAAGTTGTCATAGCCTTTGAATTCCCACTGAACAGACCACATGGTAAGAACCCATTGTTTTCAGCCAAGAGCCAGTGAAGGCCTGAGGCTTAGGGATAGCCACATGAGTGAACTCAGAGGCAGTTCCCTCTTCACAGGAGGCTGAGATTAGTACAGTCCCATATAATATCTGATTGCAGCTTTGTGAAAGGCCTTCAGGTAAATCCATACAACTAAATTGTTCTTTTATTTCTGCCTTATAGAGACTGTGAGATAAGAGAAGGTCTGTGCTTTCAATTGTTGAATTCGGGAGTAATTTGTTACACAGTATGTTGGGTTAAGGAATGCCTTTTGAAACCTCAGCTTCAGCTTTGGTAAATCTTTTAAATAACAAAGGATGAGAGTAAATGGTACCTCATGGCTTTCAGAAATTATGGTTTTCTTTAACTATAAAGCATTTCCTTTGTTACAACATAGAAAGGCAGCATATTCATTACCCATGACACCTACCACTAAAGTCATACTTTATCTATAAATATTATAACAAATTTAAAATGTGACATCCAAGAATCTGCTCAATGTTAATGAAACTGTTCTTCAGTTGTCCCAGAGGAGATTTTAGAAAAGGATAAGATTCAAACACAGATAAATTTCCTAGTAATTACATATATAATTACATTTATATATATATATATAAAGATATATTATATTATATAATATATATAATATTATATATAATATAATTATATATATAATATATCTTTATATATATATATATATATAATTATAATCAAACTCTCAGCCTGAATTCATTGATAATCCGAAAGACTGAATTTCATTGTCCTGTCTTGAAATTTTGAATACGATGTATTTCATTGTGAAGAATGTAAAAAAATGGGTCAATCATTTCAATGATATTTTTAAATCATTGTAGCCTTTCCTACAAACTAAAAAACAAAAATCAAATACATCACCCCACATCTGATAAGTTAATATAAAAGTTAAACTGACATTTCTTAAGTTCACTCTGTTTCAATGCAATCTTTATACCTCTAACAGTGTGGTAAAGGAATAGTGAAAATATACCACTACCTATTTGAAACCGAATTATTTGACCTCAGGCTTTTATAGCTACAGCGCTAGATGGGACTATTGGCAATGTGCGTATTATTTTGCTGTTGTATTAGTTTATAGTTTAAGAGGTAAAGCAGCACAGTACAGAAGGATAAAAGCAGAAAACTGAGAAAAAAATGCTCAGGGCTTCAATGCCAGCCCTACAGGCTACCTGAGAGAATGTGGGCAAATTGTCTAACCTCCCAGTAAGGAAGACATCAGTATTCCTTCCAGACCCCCGTTTCTATAGCCCTACAACTGTTTGGGTTCATTCCCTGTCCACCTAAGTGTTGTTTGCTTCAAACCACTACACCAAGGACTCTATTCAGAGGACTCAAATTGCAACTGGAAGGCTTTTTGATTACGGGTAGACAGCAGGATGTGCCTGGAAGCCTACAACTGCCTGGGGTGTTGTTACCAATGACTGACTGGTGCAGGAGGGTGAAAGTTGAGCTCCTTTGCCTACAGGACAAAAGATAAGACCCCAAGATGCCCTGTGGGATAAGTTCTCACTTAGCCATAAATTATACCTTACTTGGTTTTTCTACCTTTCCCAAACTGCTCTCCCCATTTTACTACTGGTTTCTCCTGGGAACACTTTCCAGGGAAATCATTTGTTTAATAATCCTCATTCTGGAGTCTCTTTCGGAAAAAAATTGAATAATGATACCCAGTTTCTTATACTTAAAATTGGAATGTAGTCTTTTAAGTCAAAGTCTGTTGTGAGGGTTAAGTGAATCACTGATTGCAAAATACTTAAAACAAGAACTAGCACATATTATGTGATAAATGTGTATTAGTATGTTAATTATAAAATAGGGAAACAAAATGTGTTCCAATTTATACAACAAATAACTTGTTGAATGCTTACTATGTAGTATATACATTCTATGAACCAAAAAAAAAAAAAAACACAAGAAATCAATTATGCCTTATTTACTCTAAGATTTAGTAAATTTATAGAAGGAGACAGACAATTAAGCCAGTATTAAAAATGCAATCTACTCAATATTGTGGCAGAAATACACACCGAGTGCTAGTAGTTTTTTTAAAAAGTAACATAAAAGAAGCATCTTTGGATTTTAACTCATCCCAAGTAGTCAAGGAAAGCTAAGTAGAAATTAAATATTTGAAAAGTGGGAAAGGGTGATGGAAGAATGAAATGGAGACAACAGTATGTGTAACTATTGAAAGATTTCAGAGAGTTTTCTTATTGAGTTCAGTGCAGTGTGTGTGTGTGTGTGTGTGTAAATGTACGTTAAAGTACATGGTGGCATGTGTGTGTGTATACTTTGGAGTGTGTTGGTGTGTGTGTGTGCACGTGTGAGTACATAGGCATGTCTCTTTTTTGAGGTGTATTTGGAGGAGCAGGATTGGCATTGAGGCTGCAGAGATAACCAGAAGCTGTATTAGCATTCTATGACATATTCAAGATTTTGTACTTCATCTTAAAGGCAATGTCAAGTGAACAAAGGATTTCAGTAGGGGAGTGTTAGGAAGACGAGTTTGGCAACTGTGTTAAGAATGGAATTGAGGACACGAATGGTAAATAGGTTTTCAACTCACATGCCAACTCTGATCAATTGGTAGTGGCTGCCTGGAGTACTTGTTGAGAAGGATTTTGAAGTCTTGTCCAGTCTTAGTAGGAAAGAACACCATGATTGATTATCAGTGTCTTCCATTTATTTCCCATGTCCTAACCCTTTCTTTATTGAATCTGTCCTCTACAGTGAATATCTGTTATAGATATCAGATTTAGATCAGGTGATAGGATCATAAAAAAAATACAGATGGAAAACTTTTTCTCTGAATGCTTCTAACCTTGAAAATGCAATATGTACACTTGTCTTAGAAGTAAATGGGTTAGCATAGGCATTACCACGTAGATATATTATAATTATCCGTTTAATTATTTCAGCCAATTGTAAATACTAGTTGGAAACAAAACCTGGAAATATATTCCTATTGCAGTACCAGAATAAAAAATAAACCAAGCATATAAATAAGAAAGAAACTTATAATTATGAAAAATGATTGTGTTTGTAAATATGTGGATTTTGCCAAAACTTTTTCCTTCTTTCACTTCAGTTAGACTAAGTGCCCCTCCTGGTATATGTTTTACATATTGTTCTACTGAGTTAGATGTAACTGATTAAATATTATAAAAGATTCCAAAGCTAAATTTAAATAATAATTACTTTCTAATAGTGCAAAGAATAAAGTATTTGGAGCCAGGCAAGCCTACTTTATAATCCTTACTTTGTCATTTATCAACAGTCAGTTCTCAGACAAGTTTTCATTAGTGCGTATCCTTTCTGAACATATAGTACTAATTTAGCAAAGCCTTTGTGAGGCTCAAACTTAATAATATGTATGCATATAAAATGCAGTTGATAAAATAGTTTGATGACATCTGACAAGCTTTGAAATTATAGCTCCTATGCCACATTGCATTTATTTTTAAAAAGCCTCAATTTCAGAATCATCATGTGCTAAGAAATAATTTTTAAAAAACCAAAAAATTAATTAAAGACCCATTTATTCTCAGTCTTTTATATACTAAAATGTTAGGTATTGGGGTTACTAATTTAAAAAGTCATGGTTCACATAATAATATGCTAATAATACAAAGAGATGTGTATGTGTACATGATTCCCCATTAGACAAAGTAAGGTCTTCACAAGAGAGAATCACATCATGAATATTAAATGTATATTTAACTATAAATCGATCTTCATAGAACTACTCCAAATTGCTTTTATAGCACATGGTTGTTAATGTATAAATTCTGAGTCGAAACATGACTTCAAGTACCATTGTACTCCCCCAAATGCCTACACGGGAGATCAGGTATGAGAGAAAATAGACCTTTTCACTTTTTATTGTCTAATAATCATCCTTCTAAATGATACCTTCATTGATAGTACTATTAAATGCAAATTTTGCTTTATGTTATTAAAAAAGATAGTGTTGGAAATGGAACTAATGATTTTACATTAATTTATGATTGCTATCATGCTTTGTGTAACTTAAGAGGACTTTGGATTGATGTGTGGTTGATTTGAGATATGTTCAGTTTCTACTCCATCAGATGCTACATTAACACGACCTCAGAGGCAGGACTTTTAAAACCTGAAAAACAGAGCAAAACTTGTCAAGAAAATGGCCCCTCCAGCAGCCAAATATTTGGAAAAATATTGTTCTAAAAATTAGTGTCCTTGATCCAGCATTGAATATATTGTAATTTTTATAGAAACAAGCAAAATATGAAACCATTCTTTTAGTATTAATGCTCATAAAGATTAAAAATAAAAAAAATCACTTTTTCAGAAAATGTTTTACTAATATTCAAGGATAACAACATTCAATGGTTCACACTTAATACACCGTCAGTGCATCATTGCTCAATTATATAAAAACCAAAATACTAGAGAAATGAGCCATTTTATAAATTCTCACTATATTTAGAATTAAAATCTGTCTGTTTTGTGATCTCTAGCAATTTTATGTAACACATTATCATCTTCTTTTCATTTAGTAGAAGCATGGGGAAAGAAAATGTACTATCCAGTCATGGTTGAGTTTCTTTATGTTTCACTTCAGTTTTCTGGGCATTACTAGTCGTTTTTATTTCACAGTTGTTTCTTGTTTAAGTCTCACACAAGATGACAACAGCATGGGGCAAATCATTTTCGGCTTAATTTGAAATGCTGTTTTCAGGGTATTTTAACAGTAGCAATTCTCATATGAGCAAGTAAAGATCATAAAAGTTATCTGTATCTCCCCAGATAAACTACAAATAGAAAAACAAACACACAACAGAATTTGTAAAGTGATAAAGGAATTTAGTATGTCTATGCTGTCTGAGTAGAGTTTGAACATGAACAAAATCTATATTTATGAAATTTGACACGTTCTTAAAAGAAATAAGGTGAAAAATAAGAAAAATAAAAATGCTTACAAATCAAACAAACTCTGTAACTGAAATTTAATCTGAATTTATGCCATCCAGATGAAATATATGCTAGGTGTCAAAAAATTTAACTATCACAGACTCATTGTTGTTTATGTGTGTGTGTTGAGAAAGGGGTATTATTAAAAAGACACAATAAAATTTATCTTAGATCTGTATTCTATTTTTGTGTAATTTAACCCTAGGATTACATCTGTTTTTTAAAAGCCATTGAATTGCACTGATAATTCATATTGTTTGTTTTAAATAAAACCCCAACTTTATTCACATGAAGAAATCAAGTAAGGTTTTTTACATATATAAAGGTTGATGTTTCTGACACTCATAGAAATTTGTATTTAAGCCAAATGAAAATTAAAATTTTGGCTTTTAGCTAAGACATGTAAGTGTATTTAAAATTTGTTTACTTGTAAATATGATGAACACTGTTTTCATACTTCATGTATTTTAAATTATTCTGCTGATACCAAGATGAGTAAATTTGGAAAAGATATAGTACTTGCAGAGATATTGTCCGAGAGTCATGTCGGTTTGGTAATTAAATGAACAAATATAAGTTCACATGAATTAGAATTGATATCAATGAGCTTGCCATCAAAATGATATAGTAGATATTTGCAGTCAAAGACAATTATTTTTTTTTTAATTAATAAAGTATACGTACCCTAGTAATTTCTAACAACAATAATCTTTGACGAGGGTAGAGATGTGGAAGAAGAGACAGATTATTCAATTAACTATCTGAGAAAAAAAAAAAATAGCCCCAAAAGATTGTGAGTGGATGGCATAAGATAGCTGTGTAAAATAGGCAATTTTGTTTCTTTGTGCTTTGTTTTCTCCTAATGAAAATTATTCTAAATGTATATTTTAAAATATAAATATAATTATTGAAACTTACTGTAAAGAGATATTTTTGAAGGATTTGTATTCTGTCCTCTCCTACATTCCCCAGGCTGAGTAATGAATCACCTCGAGAGAGTTCTAACTGGCAATGCTACTCTGCTTCCTCTGACTTTTTTTTTTTTGATCTTAACATTTATTTTCTCTCCCAGATTCACAAATATTATTATTTGTGAATCTCACATAACTTTGCTAGTATTTGTCTTTCTATTTTTATAAGGAGTTCTCAGCTTACTTTGCCAACCCTCCTTAATCTATTAATACATTTTAATTTTTCTATGTTAATTCTTTATCTAAGAACTATGTTACTGAGAACAATGAATGTTTCTGAATATATCTTTCTCATTAATGCGTTGCTGTGCTTAAATCAATATATATATATATATATATTTTAAAAAGGTATATATGTCTAGGAGAATAAAAGAGATTTGCTTAGGGGGCATTCCAAATTCAAATTCTAAGTTTACTTATTTTCCAAGTAAATACAATAAACTCTCTAAAAGAAAGAATTAACATATATAACCCAATACAAACCCAAATTAAAGCTTTGCTTAAACACAGTATCTATAAGACTGGTGAACATTCAAATTTTTCAAAAGTAACAAGGCTATGGGGAAGCAAGAACATATATATATATATTTATATTTATATATATGTGTGTGTGTGTGTGTGTGTGTGTGTGCATACATATGTGTGTGTGTGTATATATATATATATATATATATTTTTTTTTTTTTTTTTTTTGCTGGTAAAACAAAATGATGAAACCTTATGAGAGAGGATTTGGCAAAGTACATATTCATATCCACTTTTACACTGATACCTCATTTCAAGAAATCTATTCTAAAATACACTGGCAAAATTCCAAAAATACATATACAGAAGTAGATCTGTTGCAGTAGTGTTTGCAATTATGAACAGTGCATCGGGGTTACAGCTTATTGTCCATTAAGAGATTGAATAAACTACTGTACTTCCCACGGTGGAGATTTTGCAGATGTAAAGAGTTATAATATATGGACTTCATTATTTTACAATTAAAAAGTGGAGTAAAACAGTGTATAGTATGAGGGCAAGGTATCAGTTTATTGTCTCTCAGCTCCTAATGCACCCTTCTTTGTCTATTTTGTGATACTGAAACAATATCTTTTACAAACTTCTTTGCAGCTAGCAAAAACTTTCAGCTTTATCAATAGAAAACCAAAGTGATATTGTAAGGAGACAGAAGTAGGGCATCACTTTCTCAGTCCTGGTGCTGTTTCCATGTTTTCATATTTTTCTTTTATTTAATATGGCTGCTGAGGTCTACTGATGTTCATATTGTAAGAGCAAATACAAATTAAATAGAAGAGGTTTAATTCTCTTTGTTGAAAATAAGGGAAAAGATCCCCCCATCCCCCACCACCTCCTTTTTCTTAGAGCATTTGCTTTAGAAAACTTCCTTTGCCTCTTTAAAATATATGTAAATCTTTAAAAAGGATAAATAACTAACCCAGAAACCTGGGAACCCAGTCAAAGCCTAAGAGTCAGCTCTTTGAAAATGTTATCATCAAGCAAGACACTGGCCGTATCTCCCAGTTTCCTGGAAGAATGGGAGCCCAACTTTAGCTGACTCCTGGCTCCCAATTGCAAACCTTCTTTCCATCATAGAGATACAGGAATTTTTTTTTCTTTAAAAAGCAAAACAAATGGCTATTTCAATTACCAAGTGATTTAGGATGAAATATATGTAACAAATGGTGCCATTGAGTCCTCTTACTCAAGGATCAGCTATTGTTTATCTTGAAAAAATGTACACAGTATATCACTTGGCTACATAAAAGGATAAGATTGTTTAGTGTTTTTGCAATCTCTTTAGGGATTGCCTGTGATACACATCATATTCTGGTTTAAGGCTCTCAATAATAAAAGTATTTCTCTCTTCTACTTTTGTGGAGAGATTTCCTGAGATGGCAGGAGATTTTGTTTTAAATTATATTTCCTCAACAGTATTAGCGGACCTCACAGGCTCTCCCAACCTAGAGGATGCTTTTATGGCAGTTTCCAGTCAAGTTCTCAGTTCATTGTGTCCTTACCCCCAGGACCCTGTGAGGACATCATCTTGGCCTACAAGCTCAGGCCACACTCTCCTGGTCAGTGGGCTCTCTCATGAGCAACTTCTTGCCATCACTCAGACAATTATTTCCTCACCTAACAACTGCTTCTGTAAACCATCTCGGGCAGCACCCTGAGTTACCTGTTTTCTTACCAACCAGCTACTTTCACTGCAGCTCTGGGTGTACCCTCCATCAACTGTCCCAAACCCAGTGACCAGTTGTATAGATGTAGTGTGCCCTTTCCATACCTTGTGGTGACTGTAAGTGACTCCTATAGCATAGCTCCAGCCTGCACTCTCAAGCAACTTGCTTTGACAACAGTAGGGTTTTTTGTTTGTTTCTGGGTTTGTCAGACTGTCTTGAAAGAAATTTGAATCTCAGTCTTTGGACAGAGGTCTTCTTTTTTCATCAGTCTCCTTTAATCAATAGATAGTAGCTTCATGTTTGTATTCGCTAATCTTGTATCTCTTTGAGTATTTTCTTACCTCTTTTAGTCGAATACAGTTTATATTAAAATTTCCTTTTTCAAATTATGAGCTTTCCCTCCCATCTTCTGATTAGATCAGACTGACACAGAATTGACACTGGGATTGGTCCCAAGAGATAACTATGCTAAAATGAGATTGGATTGGAATTCAGTGTAGTGCTGAGCATCCAGCAAAAAAAAACAAAAAAAACAAAAAAACCTGTCACAATCCTCTACTTGATCACAATTTTCCTTAACTCTATGAAGCAGCCTATCAGAAACATAAAAGGGATAGCCCCAGAACCTACACCTCCCACACAAATGCCTGTCAAACCTCCGGATGTTTTTTTTCACTCACATCCTTTGGCAATTTCTCAGTCTTTTTATGGGAGAAATAACTGCCATTTGGCTGTTGATTTAGGCAAGATGTTGAACAATATTGCATGTCTTTGTGCAATTATCTTAGCAGATGTAAGGCTCCAACAATTGTAACCAAACACTTAATTTCTGTAGGCCTCTGGAACTATGCTTCTTGTCTAGAATCAGCCCTATAAATTATTTATTTTCTTCCTAATACTATGGTGACATGCACCTCAGGAGTGGCCATAAAAGACTTGCAAACGTAGATCATGTAGTCCTCAGATGACTAGGATGATTTCTCAAGAAACTTGGTTCCTTGGTGAACTTCCCTTTGTGACGTTTTGCTGCTTGGAGTCATGCAGAGCAGGTGTCCCCAACCCACAGGCCTACACTGGACCAGTCCATGGACTGTTGGGAATTGGGCTGCACAGCAGGAGGTAAGCAGCGGCAAGTGAGCGAAGCTCCATCTGTACTTGCAGCCGCTCCCCAGCGCTAGCATCACTACCTCAGCTCCACCTCAGATCATCAGGCATTAGATTCTCATAGGAGCACCGGTCCCTGGTGCCAAAGAGGTTGGGGACCACTGCTATAAATGGTAGCCTTGATTAAGTGCTGTGTGAGACCAGAATTGATCTCAGCATCCACTGGCCACAGTATTCAGAATAGAACTGCCAAGAGCAGTTTGTCCATGAGAAAATTCAACTGAAGACAAGATGTTGTGGAAACTGAGAGAGAAGGTTATGACCAGACACTTGAGTCTCTTGTATTTCTGCATGTCTTGTGAACAAAGACTAATTGTTCTTTGTTCTGAGCTGTCTTTTTTTTAGTATATTTATATAATGAACAGCTGTGGAAAATAAACATAGTGTCTTCTTCAGAACAAATGATAGGTTTTATCTATTATACAAAATTCAGTTTCCGTGTGATCAGGTTCATAACTGTGTGTGGTCATCTCTCTGGGCTGAGCAGAGATGCCCCTGTGGGACTCAGGTTTAAGCAGAACTAAGGCAAATATGCTAACACTCATTATTCTGGTGTGCCATCCGTAATGGCACTTCTGATCCGGGATTCTCATTCTTTCAGTCAGTATCCATAGTCTTGTGGCCAACTATAAGTCAGTTTGCAAGCAGGAAAAATGTTCAGACCCTTAACAGTTTTTGACATTCCTGTTTCTTTTCTTTATCTTATTTATTTTTATTTTTATCTTAGATTTTATTATACAATATGTTTTGCTTCTTTATCTTATTTTCTGCTCCCAAATTTCAACCTGGAATATACAATTCATTAAAGTAAGAACATGCATCTTTTTTTGATTCATTGATGTGTTCTTAGTTCTTAGAGAAGTCCCTGACACACAGTAGGTAATGTGTAAGCATTTATTAAATAAATGAGTAAACTCTGAAACAACAAATACAATAATAAATATTTTTCTCAACAATAAATAGAACATTTTTTAAAATAAACTAACTACCAGGACACCATAATCTTGCCTACATGCAGAAAGACTCAAAGTAGAAAAAAAGTGTAATCTAAAAATTTTCATATGATTAAAGTTAAAATAAATAGCCAAAAACAATTATCAGAATAATTTTGAAACAATTAAAGCTAAATGTTGATGAAGTACTACATACTGAAACCTGCTATATAAAACAAATTGAATAAGAGATAAGTTATAAATTTCTGTTTGTCAATTACATCTGAATATTTACTACATTTGAGAATATTAATTTTGCTTTGCAAATAATTAAATAAAAATTGCATATACATAAAATATGTGTTATTCAGAAGGACATTCACACTAATTTTTAATTCCTCGGTACTAACAGATTGGTGAAAGACTTTAATCAAATACAATTAAGAGAAAATATTCAATTATTTGTTGTTTGTAATCGATCTGTTTTGCTCATGTTATGAATGAAATTATCATGCCCTGTGAATATCTAAGTTGAAAGCCGTTTTGCCCATTGGATGGAAACACGGACATCATGATATGTAACTTTAGTGTCACTCTTTCCCCATCATCTCTCTGCTAAAATGTTTATGAATGTGCTTCCTAGAAATATCAAAAACTCACCATAAAATGCATCATCTAAGGCAGTAGCATTTTAATTCGTAACTTGTTATGGAAAATAAAAATAAGTAATAAAAGCCTATTATTTGCATTTTCTGTAAGTTTTTTTATTCTCACTAAAACATCATTGTACTCTTAATTATTTTTCACTGTTTGCATAACTAATTTACTGTCTGAGACAGAAGGCAAGACACATGCAAAGTATTCACTATGTTAAGGTCAGGTAATCAATTTCCTATCCCCAAAGACAAACCTAATAGTACAGAGGATTATCACTAAACATGAGCAGCTGCTTTTGTAAGACTGGAGCTTTTCTAGGGAATCCTGCAATAATGGAGTAGGCAGGAAACAGAATCCCGTATATCTCTATCTTTGAATTCTTAAAAACCTCATAGGTTTTTTTTTTTTTTAACTACAGATAAAATGAGGATTAATTTTGCTTTGATACAAGTAATTTCTATTAAACATAAATGCATTTGAAGCAAAACTTGGAATAGTTATGGAGAAAAAAAAATTTATCTTTGTTCTGAATGTCATAGGAGATTTTATCCTTACCAAATTTAACTCTAATCCTTAACATTTAAGACTTTCAGGAGTTTACCTGCTATAAACCATTTAATGCAAGTATTAACTTTCATATTTTCTACCTCTAAATATTATCATTAAAGTCTACCAGACTTTTTTATACCGTACTTATTTAATAGAATTTATAACAGCTCCAAGTATTATTTTCTTTTCATAAGTTTCTCCAATGCTGTAATACTCTGTAAAGACTGATTAAATATAAACAATTTCTAAATTTAATTAATGCTATAGATCAATTTCATTTAATAAGAAAACACATATACACGTTTATTCTTCTCTAATGGTTTTATCTTAAAATCTATTGATGTAATGTAACTTATTAATATTTGAAATCCTTTTTAGTTTAATTCTAAGCATGACACATACAGGCAAATTATATAAGTCTGCCTGGAATATAAACTAAGAAATCAGTAATCTTAATATTGAATTGATTTCTTTGCATATTTAGCCAGTTAGTTTGCCATCTTAGCAACATTCAACACAACTGAATGAATATTTCTTTTGAAATATTTTCTTTTCTTAATTTCCATTAAATTGCATGTTTCTTCTCAGTTTTTTTTTCATAACTATTCAATTTGCTATCTGTCCATTTTCTCCTAAAATACATATACATACATTTACTGTTCTCTACAACACCGGCCACCATTCTAGTAAGCCATCATCTTGCCTCTAGCATGTTTCTTCTGTTCCACTTTTGGATCCAAACCCCACCTTTAATCTATTTTCCATAAAGTATAGTGATTTTTCAATAAGCATACTATTCCGACCTTTCTACAGTTCACACAATTCAGTTATTTCTCATAGGAATTAGGCAGTTCATAAAGCCTACATGTTCGTTCCCTGCTTCTGTGCCATTTTCTATCTGTACCTAACTTACCAACCCCATCTTTCTTGATGTTGCTTTTCTCTTCCTGTGCCAGTTCTCGTTTGTGGACTTCTTTTCAATTTCTTAAATGTAATGAACTATCCATTGCACCAAAGCAAACATTCTTCTCTTTCCATGGACTGCCCTGCCACAATTATTCACTTGGCAACCTCCTACAGCATTCAATTTTTCAAATAGACCTAATCTGAATCTCAAATCTTAAATAGGTATTTCTATATACTCACTTAAATTCATCTTTAGTTTTTCTTTATATTAATTAATCTATTTACCTTCTGTTTATCTGTCAGTCTGTCTATCCATCCATCCATCCATCCATCCATCCATCCATCCATCCATCCATCCATCCATGTAGGTAGCTATAGTCTATGTAGTCATTTGTTTAGATTCTTTATTAACTTTAAGCATCATGACAAAGCATTTGTCTGTATTTGTTTTGTTTATTGTTGTGTTCTTAGAGTCTTTCAGTGCTGAAGGACACTCAGTATAAAGTATTTTTGTTAAGTGAGTGAAAGATTGAATAAAATATTGATAAATGAAAAATGAATGAGCAGTTTAATTATATATACATATATATGAATTTCCAGATTTTCTAATTTCCATCACATTTACATTTACTAATAAGTATGCTTACTATTTTCAAAATTAAGTCAACAGCAAAAATTTAATACACTCACCATCAACATAATATTTGATGCAAAAATATGATTGCAAAGGACATTGTTAAAGTTCAAAAGACAATAAAAATGACATTAAAGCATAATATTATTTTAAATAACAAAGTTTTGATTTACCTGAAATTATAATGTGAACATTATAGTCTCGTGTATTGCTAATAAAACAACATCCAGCCAATTTTGCATTTTTTCCTGACAAATTATTATTCCTGACAAAATATCTTTGAGAGTGAACATTTTAGCTTTAAACATTTCACAATGTAAGAGGATCAGAGAAAAATTAATGATTATTTTTGTACAATAACCCAGAGTTTTAAAATATTTTTAAAATTTGTCATACTTTAGTAGTTAGCAAAATTTATCGTCACTGAAAGTAATAATGATCTTATACTTTTATGGTAAGATGCTATTATCATATTAAAGTGTAGGTTTATCCACATTTTAATAAATGTTTATTGACTCAATTATCACTGATAAAAAATAAGTTCTAAGTACCCACTAACCTATTCAAGTATTTTTTGTATTCACTAAGCCAGCAGGAGACTTTGAAGATGTTTGCCTCTCTACTTGAGGCAGCCACTTCTGCAAAAGTTGATAGCAGGATAATATCAAATATGCCTCATAAAACATCAAAAATGCAAATAGGACCCTCAAGTACTCTGTTTGTGACATAGATCTCTAAAAAAAAGATGAAAACAAATTATAACATTTAATAATATAGTATGATTTGTAATCATTATGAATTTATCATGCTCTTCTCAATATAAAAATTTGCATTAATTCAAATTCAACAAAGAACTGATGAAAGCCTATTAAACTTCGTATCATGGTTCACAAAATTATATAATGTGATCTCTGGCTTTAAGGAGCTTAAAACCAGAAATGAGTCCTGTAGTTATATAGAGATACAATGTACATATATTGACTACTCTTAGAGAGATTTCAACAGATAAAACCAAGGCATAGGAGAGAAAGAAATTTATAATTGTCCTCAGGGCCTAGCAAATTTATAAAAATTACTCTATGAGCTGAATTTTAATAATGAGTGTTGAACAAATAGAAATGGTGATTTAGGGTATTTTTAGAAATGCGAAACTATAGACAAGTCTACAAAAAGTAAAAAAAGAGTAAATGGCGAGTTTTCTAATCTAGTTTTGAGTATCTAAAAATAGTTAGTAGATAGTAAAAAAATGAAAGCTTAATCTTGAATTTGTATTTTAATTAAAGGTCTTGAACTTTATTTTAGAGGAAATGAGAAATTATTAAATGCTTTTAAGACAAAAATATCTAATCAGATCTGTGTTTTAATAAGATGATTATATCCAAACACATCTGTACTGCAAAAAAAACCAGAAAAACAAACAAAAAAAGCAGGCTTATTTTCTCACAATCTCATTATTCTTACTATTCTCCATCATTTAAAAGCAGCTAGCACTTTTGAAATAGCCAAATGAGAGTTAATTTAAAAAAACAAAACAAAACTACCCAACCAAGTTACTGTCCTCTTAATATGGTATGTTTCTTAACCAAAGGTTGCGTTATGTTGATACTGTCCCATGGACAGAATATATAGAAGCCAAAGAAAGGAGATGGGAGTGGCCCATCACACTATAAAACTATCAGCTGTCCAGAGGAAAATTTGCTTTTGCCACTACAATCTTCATGTTTTGAGAGGTCCTACTGAGAGAAAGATGAATACTTCTCTGAGAGAAGGTCACATTTCTGACAAAATGGAAGCCAAAATAGTCATCTGGAGATTTTTGGGTCCTCATTCACTGAGCCTACACACAAGGAAAAGATTTTGTATGAACTGTATTTAGAAAAAAAATTGGTTCATCGCTTCACAATAGAGACATTGGACATTTTTTCTAACTAATATGACTTACCGTGGGGCTTTTTAATTTTCCTGACCAATAGTTCTTATAGGATGCAACTCAATAAAGGTAAGGCCCCTAAGAAGTCAGTTGATATGGAAGTGAATATTTAGTTTGCTCCTCTAGGCAAATGCCCTCTGCAGCTGAAGTTAAAGGAAACACAGAAGAGAAAGAAGGTGATTATAATATCGAGCTTTATAACTAAATGTGAAAGAGAAGACTATAGCGATATGCTTTATGCTAATAAATTATTTTATCAACCCCCTCTTCTACCTTATATGAAGAATGCTGGAAAACTAATAATTTGGGTTTCAGGTAGGAATATGATCAAATTAACATCAACTACAGCAGAGGAAGAGAAACTGTACTGGGTTGACAACATTTTACTTGAACACATCAAAGGAGGAGACACTGAAGGTAAAAAGGGTTGAGGATGTGGAACATCATTCACTTTCCTGTCCAGATCCACTGCCCACCCTGCTGTACATTTTGCTCAGTGCCCCAGGATGTCGGCCTGTTTAGTGTATTCGGTTTGGCTCCATTCCCTCCTTGCTTCCAATTGGTTTAAGCCAACATGTAACACCAGAAGTCAAACAGGAGATCAGTGTGGGAGAAGTGGGAAGTTCTGCTATTATTTTATCTAGTTTCCTTTCTTTGGGTTCACCTTGTAACAGTGGAACTCTTCAACCAAAAGCCATAGCTACTGCCAGATGATCTTCCTCAGCTTTTTCTTTCCTGGTTTCATCATCCACACCCTCCCCTCACCCTTTTGGGGCTTATTCTCTGCTCTCCCTCTGTTCTACATCTCTCCTTTCTGGTACTGTGCTGTATGGTTGCCCTATACTTGTCTGCCTATACTTGTGTGCTCTGTGAGTTAGTCCAAGGCACTAATCTGTCTGGATTTTGCTTTGTTTCTTTATAAAATGATAAAATTGATGATTGTCATCTCTAAACTGACAGGGTCATTCGATACTGTTTTGTCTATTTTTGTGTCTTCAGCAGTTAATTAAGGGGCTAATAATCTGTAGGACCTATATATATATATATATATATATATATATATATATATATATAATGAATATATTTTTTTTAAAAAGTCATACAATTCTACTGCATCCTTTTTAAAAAATTCAGATGTATCTGTGAGTTTTAGTCTATAAATACATTAATTGGTACTAGAAAAAAATGCAGGTCATTTACATATGCAAATTATCTTGTATTATAATGTTGCTGAATTTAAACTGACAGTTTATTATAAGAGGTATGCAGAAACTTTTCACGATTTGTCAGTATTTCAAATGCGGAAACCATTGTTATTAACTTACTATAGGTCTACAGAGTTATTTATTGTATCAGTGCTTTCATTTTTGCTTTCAACCTTACATGATATTAATATGTCAGACCTTATCGCACGTGTCATTTTATGAAAGACCATTAAGGAAGACAAAAACAATATAGAAGACAATATAATAAATTGTAACATTAGCAGTTATTTTTAAATAAATCTCATCTAATATCATAATTTTATAGTTATAAATATTACCTATATTTGGGTTGCCTTAAGCTCAACTTACTAATTACTTATTTACTCTTGTAAGTGAAGGAGTATGTTCTAAACAGAGACAGGGAGACTGAAAGATGCTGATACATGCCGAAAGAATGTTTTTAGGTATGGATTTGTTTTTGTCTTTAGTTGAAGCAGAGCTTTTGTATTGACAAGCAACTCTCCCAAGCACAAATTCTCTTTTAATCTCAATTTTATTTGAACATTATTCATCACAAGTATGACATTTAATTGAATTGAATTGAAAACAATTATTAGTGTGTACTCATTACAGCATTTTAAATATACTCATAAATAGTCTAAATATAATACATAAAAAGTATGCAACTTTAACATAATATCTATACTTTCTCATAAATGAGTGTTACCATTTATATTTATATGCGTGTATTCTGACATGTTTGTTATTTTTTATCTGTGCCAAGTTTCGTGATGTTCTTCAGTATCTATGATTGGATATATTTTGTAGGCTAGAAATGCATACACAAACCAAAAGTCTACCTTTTCTTTCTAAGAAGTACATGGAAGAAGTAATCTATCAAGGTCCTATTAGAGCTATCACAGTTTATAAATACTAATTTTTCACTTTTCTCTATTATTTCCTCAATGGATAGTATATGAAATAGACTGAACTCACTTGAGAAATAGAAAAATCTGGACTGATATAAAAAAGACATCATGTGAAAATATAAATTATTTTATTATTAGGTAGGGCTATAAAATATACATAAAAATTTTATTATTTGACTTGAAAATAACTTTTTATTGGTGTATATCGTGTATTGCTTTAGTATCTCAAAGGCATTTACTTAAAAACAAATTCCAAGAATACCATTCTGGCATACGCAACTCTGAAAACTAATTTCCAGAACAACAGTCTAGCAAAATCCCCTTCAGAAATATCTCTGAATGAAAGCAAATTGATAGATGTATACTTCCCATGTCATTCAAAATCAAATGAATTTGTCACTGAGAATTGAAAGAACTTAACTGTAGTCATTTTTTCTGTTTGTGTTATTCTACATTGATAAGCTTTTTTTCCCTTTCCTGACTGTCAGTTTCTTAGCCAATTATAGAACTGTTTTTTTTTCCATTATGCATACTGTATGAAAGTAAATTTAGGCAATCTTTTTCTTTCTTTATTTTTATTTACAGCCATTTCATGAAAATTTTAATTTATGCCAACGGGCCGTATTTTTTATTTTTAGCTGTATGCTTGTTGGCTTACCAAAGTAACCTTGTAGTTTTCATTGTATCTGGCACACACTAGACCATCAATACTTTTAATGCATGAATAAATGACATAGTTATGCATAAAGCTAATTTTCAAATCACTTATATTACAAATTGACTTTTATCTCTATCAAAAATTTTGAAGTCCATTAACCTCCATTCTCTGATATTTTAGAAACATAAATTATTCTCAAAAAAATTTTATTGTAAACCAGAAGATTGTTTTTAGCAATTTAGTTTCCCCAGTGTAATTATTTTGAATTACTTAAAAATTGACACTTCTATTAGTTTTATTCCATTCTCTTCCAGATCAGGGAGATATTTTTTTTAAAAAAGATTATATTTTAGATATAAATTATCTACAACTTATTTACTTTAGAATTTAACTTTATTTGAAAATAACACTACCAAGATTTACCTAATCAAAAATATCTTAACTGTGATGATTATTAACATATTTTTTGCAAATATGAAATACAATAGTTGCTTATTTCCGAATACTTTTTTAAGTGTCTTATATGACTCATCGAAGATTGAATCTAACTTTGAAATTAATAGAAAATATATATGGATTGAATTTAGAGGCATGAACAAAAACATATGTGCATAGCAAACATGACTTCTATTCTTTAAAGCTAAAATATGAAAAATAATAGACAAACTGATAATGTTTTAATAAAATTAAATTTCAAAGTGATCTAATTATAAAGGTTTAGAAAAAGAAATCTCAAAATGAAAGATTACATTATGAACAAAATATGCAAAATTTTGTAGCATTTTTTCTTAGAAAACATGTTGCACATTCATAGAAAAACAATGAAGACCCAAAATAGATCTTTAACACATGTACAAATTAACAAAATAGCATCTCAGTTTTTACGCTAACTGCAAAGCACAATAGCATCACCACTGAGTTTAAAGAGCAGAGTTACAGCCTCCATTTTCTAAATGCTTTTTACAGTTGCTTGTTAAAAAAATATTCCTTACCCTATCACATTCACATGTACATCCTTACAACCACAACCCTGCCTTGGGCACTTTGTGGTGTCAGAGACTACCATCTGGAAGGTGGTTGTGTAGAGTAAATGAAATTTAACAGAACCAACCGTGTTGGTTTCCTCCAGAGGGAAGAACTCCTAACAGCAAAGATTCTTCCTACAATATTGCCTTGTGCGGGAGAGTCTACCCTACCTATTTGCTATGTACTCACTTGCCACCAGCTGTTTTATGTGCTCTTTGCTTCCCAGCTGAGACAATTAAGAAAACAGGATTTGGCATTCTGTATAAAGATGAGAAAAGACTCTGGAGCTGTTTCCAGGTTGACAGAGCATGGGGTAAAAAAACAAGGCTGTGCTCCAGAATGGAGACTTTTTAATCTTATAGGCAATGATCAAGGTATGAAAAAGGCAGAGATGCTAAGAGGATAATATGGGGAAGTATGAAATCCTGGCCATCAGCAAAATATCACAAATTAAATTAAGTACAAAAGAGTAGCTGTGTCCTGCAAAATAGGAAAGGAGAGAAAATGCTAACTGTTTGGGTAGGAGTAGCAGATTGGGATATTTGGCTCCATATTATGCTTTCCCTGTACACTGCTAAACATTATCCATTGTAGCTATATTTCACTTCTGCTTCTATCATCTCCTGGGCTGCTGAGCTTGAAGTCCTGTAAAAAACAGCTTTGGGGCCAGGGATTCTGGAAATGATAAATAGAGTAAGGATGTGTTCTTTAACAGAACTATTGTTAAGAGTTGTGAGAGGGAGGGGGGGAAGGAGAGATAGAGAGAGATAGAGAGAGAGAGAGAGAGAGAGAGAGAGAGAGAGAGAGAGAGAGAGAGAGAAAGAAAGAAAGAAAGAAAGAAAGAAAGAAAGAAAGAAAGAAAGAAAGAAAGAAAGAAAGAAAGAAAAAGAAAGAAGGAAAGAAAAAGAAACCTAATTAAACAAAAATTAATAATATTTTAGCTATCCAGTGAACAGTCTCACCTTTATAATTTATTTTCTACCTAAAAATCTAAAAATACACCAAAATATTAATTGTTATGTTCATTTGCATTTAAACTAGTAATTTTTTCTTTGCTTTGCTTTAATATTTCTTATAATCAATGTGCTATTTTTAAGTGGATAGGAAGAAATAGGATTTTTTTCTTATATCTTATAAAACCAGTGATTAAAACTATTTCAAGTAGGCTTGTACATTTGTTTCTAGGGGCAAAAAAATTCCATGTATATGCAGATGGTTCCAAAAGCTGGATTTTCTACCCTGACTTCTAGATCAAACTCGACTTATATCAAGGGTTATTTACTGGATGCATCCACATGACAAACATCTCAAAACTGAAAAAGCCAAAACAGAAATTTTGATTCTGTCATCACTTAAATTGTATGTCCATCAGTGTCTTGCAATGTGTAAAAGGCAACATTATCATTTATTTTTTTTAAGGAAATACTGATATGTAGTTTTCAAGCCTAAAATAATTGTATTCTGCTTGATACTTCTTTCCCAACCACAGTCTCCAAAATGCATGTTTTCAGAAAATGCCATTTATATTACTCCCAAATGTACATGACTCTGACCACGTCCTTACATATGTCTTACTATCATCCTAATAAAATCTATTGTCCACTCTTATTGGGATTTCTATATTAAACAAGGAAGAAAAGAAGGAAGGAAGGAAGGAAGGAAGGAAGGAAGGAAGGAAGGAAGGAAGGAAGGAAGGAAGGAAGGAAGGAAGGAAAGAAGGAAGAGACTGAAAAACTCCTTCCTTTAGCTAATGAAAGCCTTGTGTAGTCTGGCCCCAGGCATAAGTCTCCACTCTTCATCTTACCTACTATTTTGAACCCACACTGATAAGATCTTAGACACTTAAGTCTTTGAAATAGGTATTCTGATTTCTTGAAATATTCTTCCTTCTCTTCTTTCTGTGGTTGATTCTTAACTTGCAAATTTCTTTTTAAATGCCACTCTTGATGGTCCAATTAAGAAAAAACAGTCACTATCACATCACTTTATTTAATTCCCTATATAGTACTTAGCACTATTTTCTCTCTCTCTCTGTCTCTCTCTGTCTCTCTGTCTGTCTCTCTCTCTGTCTCTCTCTCTCTCTCTCTCATACACACAAACACAGTTTGAATCTACTAGCATAGACACTCTTTAAAATCAGAAACCTTAGTTGCATTGAATACTGGTTATTTAAACAGTAAATGGCAAACAACATTCTTTTGGTAAATATTTGTTGGATAAGTGAATTAATGAATAAGATTACATATCAATTATCTAATACTTTAAAATTCGATATTGTTTTGATAACCACTAATGGCATTATGTTTTATTCTAAGTTTCAACTCAGGCTAATCATATTTGGAATAAATATTTTTCTTTGGAAAATTAGAAAAGTGTACTCATTTTAACAAAATATTATATAACTTTTAATATTGATGGATTATTCTTAAAAATACTTTATTGCAGTTATGTAAATAAATTATATGCTTATGAATGTAGTATATAAAATATCTTAATCTTTGCTTGAATATTTATATTATTAACATCTTAAAACCATAAGTTTAAAATCTCTATTTTATATGTTTTTTAAGCTAATATTTATCAAGTGTTCTTATACATTACATTACATTAGTTTATAGCTTGCATTTATCAGAGTTCTATGCTTTCTCCTAAATAGATTTGCCGAACTGGAAATAGGCATAAAATAGATAGTAACATGCAGCTATTGTAAAATAAAATGAAGGGTGGCAATCTCAAGCAGAATAGATCAATATAAATAGTGACACAGAAATTCAAACTACTAGGAAATATCAGAATAACCTAATGTATCACAATTAGGAATTGATCAAAATATTTTCTTCTACAAGATATTTAGTAAATAATAGATGTTATTTTCATATAATTAACTTTGCTTATCATTTACATAAAGGTTAACATATTAAATGTTTAACATATGTAAATTTTGTTTTCCTAATCTCTACATAATCTCCTATATGATTTAGCTCTTTCTGACAAGGAAATGTTAATAATGTCTATTTCATTATAAAAAGATGATGAGCATTAATAAATTATTTTTATAAAGTGCTCTCAATCTTCATTGATAAAAAATACATTAGTTCTAAAGATTATAAGCAACTGAAGAGCAATTAAGTAGAATGTTCCCACTGTTTTAAATTAAGCCTTTCTGGCAATTAGCACAAAGAAAATGATTTCTTAAGACATGGTGACAGCACTAAAAGACCAATTCGTTAATGCTATGAGAGAGCAACAATGAGTATATAGTAATTTTTTTAAAAAATGACATTAATAGTTTTAGTCATTTTGACCTATCTTTATAGATCTTTTTAGCTATACTAAGATTAGTATTGTACAACTGTTATAAAAGGTAAATTTTATTACTGTGAATTGCTCAAAAAATAAGCTAGATGGTGCTAAAGAACACAATTCTATTTATATGTGATCATATTTACAACATAATTGTTGTTAGTGAGAATGAATGAAAACATTGAGACCCTTTACATTGACCTGCAATTTGGAATTGCACTTTGAATTAAACACAAAAGTTTACAAAGAAGTCAGACTCAGCAACAGGGTGAGATTAAGAAGTAATACATATTCATAAGCTTCTACTGAAGTATAACACACCACAATCACAAAATAATTGTAATTATATAGCAAATGTATGTCAAATTTCTAATGTAGACATGTTACTGTTCTTTTGGTAAATCTGAGGTAAGTGGATAGTTTTATTCTTTGGGGGATAGCTTTTTTTTAACATAATTTAAAAATTGAGTGGTGGGTTTAAATTGATAAACTACACCAGGGATAGGCCAAATGTTTATGTAGATATTATCTATATCTCATCTTAAAATTACTATTAACCCCCCATATATATATGTCTGAAGGAAAAATAATGTTCCAAAGAAAAATAACTCATATTTTATTAAACTAAATCCTTTTGTATTAAATCAGCCTCACACACCATTTGCTGGTACGAATGATTCTGATCCAGTCTGAGAAAGGTTATGCAGGGCAGCTGGCTGTTCAGGTTTTGACTTATCTCCTGGGACTCATAGTCTTTAAGAGGGATAACACTATTTTTTATTTTAGTTATTTTGATAGGCATATAGTGGTATCTCATTATGGTGTAAATTCCATTTCCATAATGCGTGTGATGCTAAAAATATTTTCATTGAACATTGTTTATTTAACTCAAGACACTAGCACGGTGCCTTACACATTGTACATGTTGTGTACCTATTAATTATAATGAATGACAAATCTTCCAATCTAAGAATAATACATATTACCTTATATTCATGCTATCATCCATGGTTATGTTATATACACAGTTTTATATACAAGGTGGGCTTTGTTCAAGAAAAAAAAAAAATTTTTGATGGATGCCATAAAAGTAACAGTTGCTCATCAGCATCAGGTGTTATAAGACTATCTGGGCCTTTTTTAAGTTAGTGATATGTTTTTATGTGTTTTTTGTAAGGATATAGGTCATAATAATTGAAAAAATAAAATGGAATAGTTAAGAATCAATTAAAATAGAGTAGGAGGGTATTAAGGAAATGGGGCGTACATTTATCTTGTGCCTCCTAGAGCTGCTAGAAGATGCTAAACCTGTTGCTAAACTCAGCCCAAATCATGCTGGAGCCATAAACATTCTGTAACTACTGTTACATGGACACTTAGGGGTTTTACTTCCTTCCTTGTGGTTTTCACTTTCCTCATTTGCATATTGAAACTAACCAAACCCTGTTAGCCTAGCCAGGAATCCAATCCTTCATTTGCATGAAAGAATCACATTTTGTGTTTTTTGCCTTTATAAACCGTGCCTTTCTTTGATCTCTCCAGAGCACAGTTTGGGTTGGGTTGTTACCTGAATCTGGGTCTTTTGGATTGTGATCCTTTACTCAAATATTTTTTTTCTTTACTGCAGCCTAAACTATCTCTCTGTCTATCTTATCTATCTATCTATCTATCTATCTATCTATCTATCTATCTATCTATCTATCCATCCATCTATTTATCTATTTATCTACTTTTGCAGCTGGTCTTGGGAGGGAGAGACTGATAACATAAAATTGAGAAAATAAAATATTTCTCTAAGAGTAGCCCAAGTTTTACCATTAAAAAAAGAAAAAAAGGATCTTATCCTCATGATTTTTCCCAGTGAGGGATATTAGAAATTAAATTCAAACTCCAGTTACTTAGGATTATTTTTGCTTAAAAATTGCATAGAATATTTTGGCGACAGCTGTAAAACAATTGTGTACAATGCTAAAGATAAAGCTAAAAGAGATAAAGAATAAATGCAAGAACAAGTAGATTTTAGAGCTATGTTGAAACTTTAACCTAAAAAACACGTCTTATGTAACATATAGTCTAATAATTAATTTCCCCCCAAAATACCATACTGAGGCTGTTTTTTACGCTTATTTTGATTTTGTTTTATTAAATGCAGTTGTAGGAAGTTTTCAGAAGTAGAAATTTGTAATTACTTTCTCCAGTCTTCTTTTCAATCCTCTACATGAAGGAACAGATAAATAATCTGACAGCATTTCTTATTGTATTTAAAAGGTAACCAAAGCTTTTTGCAGAAGCAAAAATATGAATGAAACACACATACACAAATACAAGTGAATTGTAAAGTGAAAAAAATTGAGAGCAGATGGATCAGTTATGCTAGTAAGACCATAACAAAATCATCTTCTCAGAGTTGAGGCTGTTGTTTGTTCATTCAAAGCATGCATCACAGACCATCCCAGAAGTTTAAAATCAAATATACAGATTAAGCTGGGTGAAATGTTAATCATGTAAAGCAAAACCGAAGGATTTAAGTTTCACACAGCAGTAAGCACCATATGCACGTTAAATATTGGAATATAAAATTCCATCTAGCTAATTGAAAAATAAATATTGAATAAATTTAATATTAAAGAACATATAATTAGAGCGATGGCCCCAAATGCTTGATTTACTTAATGAGAAGCTGTTTAGCAAGATGAACTCGTACAATGGAGTGCATAATATTACAGATCAGTTTCATAACATAATTTTTCTTTTATATTTTTCACCTATCAAGACATCTTTGAGAAAACTAACAATTGTAGAATTAATCTTCATTGCTGTTTCTAAGAATTTTAAGAACATTGTTCTTGATTCTCCTCACCCCCAAAAAATCTGCAGTCCTCATATAAATTATATAAATAATATGTTCTTCTAAGACACTGAATGCATAAACAAGAAACATAACTTTATTCTAAATTGCCATCAAACAGATCAAAGTATACTAAAGCAATGAAAACCTAATTTGGTAATGGAAATAATAAATCAGAAAACTATAGACCATATTCATTACTTGTGATTTAGTTTAGGACCAAGTAGTGAAAAGCAGAAACAACAGAGATCCCTAAATACTGTCTAATAGCTGAGACTAGCAAGTGTGCTTCATGGAACAGAAAAGTCAATTCAGGATTCCCTTTACACATTTAGAGCATTTCCATACATGATAATGGAAGAGAATTTGTAATATTATAAATGCAAGCTCACTTAATTGTGTTTAACTCCAGTTGCATTCAATAAATACCTTTCCTCATGTAGAATCTTTAAAAAATCTTTAGCAAATTGTTAACATTTTGAAATTTTTAACATTTTGAGTGAAACATATGAGAAAGCAGCATTTTTATTTAGTTGTGTTCCACCTCCCTACACCAGCAATTTATTTACCTATTGGAAGGACTCCATATCATTTTCACATGCAAAAACATTAAATGTTTAATTGACCATTATGTTCTAGAAACACAGTGTATTGTTCATAAAATTTACACTTTTGCTTAGTGTGCATGCTTACTTTCCTGAAATAATGATCTTAAACATTTTGTTTTAAAAGTGTCTTTTAAACTCACAGGTTGGCAGAATTCTAAGATGATTACAAGATTTCTGCTCTCTGGTGTGTATTCCCTGTATAATTTCCTCCTTATGAGGGTAGATGAGACCTGTGAATGATTAGCAGAAAATTCCGTCCATCCAAAGCATTCATGTCAACATTTGGTCCACGCTGATCCATCTACATAACCCCATGTACTATTAACAGTTAGGCCACTGGGGTGAGAAGGGTTATTATTGGCAGTACAGACACAACACAATAACTGCACCAATAAACTGTGATAGTATTTTTTTATGTATTAATCCTGTAGACAAAAAGTATAAATAAACATGTGAACTGAACCCAGGGAAGTTTTCTAAGTGTGGACATTTTGGCCAGGACCAGATACCAAGGACCCTTTGACATGGACTGAACATCTCCATGGATGTTTTGGACAGGATCAAATGTCCTTCAAGGCCTATAAATATAGTGACATATCACCCTGTTGCTTAAATTATATTAAATAGCAAAAGCAAATAGATTTTGCAGGTGTAATTAAGATCTCTCTTCAGTTGATTTTGAGTTAAACAACAGAAGGATGATCTCTGATTGTAGTTGTGATGGAGGAAGCAGCAGCAGACACTCCTTGATCTTGGAACAGGAAACTGCTATATTGTGAAGAGGACCATGTAATAGGGAATAACGGGATCTCCGGAAGCGAAGGACTTCAGTCATACAACTTCAAGGAATTTACAATAATCAGTGAACTTGGAATAGAACCCTGGAGAACCCAGGAGATTGTTGTCCTGGCTGCCACCTTGACTGAACCCTTGTGAAGGAAGACCTTGAACAGAGGATCCAGCCAAGCAGTGCCCAGTCTTCTGCTTTGCAGAGTCTGAATCTTGTTTTAAGCCATAAAATTTGTGGTGTAAAGATACAATAGTAAGGATAACTGATACAACTCATTAAAAATAAGAAGATATCAATAGATCAAATCATTCATAGTTTAGGGACTTCAGTAGGATCAAAATTGATAAAAAATGTAAAGCCTCTGGGACATTTTGATAACTCTGAATAAAATAGTAGATATTTACAAGTTAATTTTTCTTGGAATTTTAACTGCATTTGCATGGATACTCTTACATAGAATAAGGATCAGAAATCTGAAACCTAAATAAACATGATTTTTCAGTTTGATGGTCCGTATAGGTTTACCCTAAATATGTTCTGGAGTACATGAAAATCCTTAAACATAAACCCAAAATGTATCTTTTGAATGGATACAAAAAGCATGAAATACACAGAAGCAAATGCTACTCTCAGAAGCAGAAAAGGAGAAAGCATTCAGCCACTCATGCATTTCTAAATCACTTTTAACTAAACACTTATATCTTGCACTGAATAAGGGTAAAAGGAATTTTAAAAACCAGTAAAAAGGAACTTACAATATAAAAATAGTGAACTGCTGCTTGGCAAAGTGGCGCTTCGGTAATCAGTTGAAGAATTATTCTTATTTTAGTTTCACAGTTCACTTCCAATTCTTTCTACTTACCTCAGAAATGAAACACACTCAGCTTCATTGAAGAAACATTACCAGATGTTTAATGATAAGAAACATTATCAGATAATATTTGATTTTATGTGATTGAAAACAGCATGTGGACATTCTGATTTGTTATTTTAAAAACTAAAGAAAATTTGTGTATTGTTTGTAGTTACCATGTATTCTCAGATCTGAATTTGAGCCTAGTGATTTATTTATAGGGACTAGGAGAGAAAGCCAAAAGGAAGAGAAAATTTTACATATATATTTACACACGTGAATATGTGTGTGTGTGTGTGTGTGTTAAAAAATGTTCCTTTATTGCACTTACTTTATTTCCAGTAAAAAATTATAAATCTGAAGAAAAACAGTGAAAAACATACTGAAGGATCAAGTCAGTTAGCAAAAGCAGCAGAAATTGGGGGAACTTCTGCCTTTGGAGGAAAAGAAGCATACTAGGTGATAGGATGCCCAGGATGGCACTTCCACTAGGGCAGCAGCAGAAGGGGCAGCCTTATTGGACTGAGGAGTCAGTTCAACAGGACTGCATGAGAATGGACTATGAAGCATTCCCTTCCCCACTTAGAATATGCAAAGGGTTCTCTCTTTTTTAAAAAATCTAAGAAAACTATGGTGAAGACGGACTAACGGCGGCTTCACGAAGCTCCTCCTCTTCTAGTTCCAGCGCCCTGGTCTCCTTACGTTGTTCCCTAACAGGTCACAGGCCGAGCCACTTATTTACTTGCGGGATTTTTCTCTGTGAATTTCAACAAGGACCAGTCCACCTCTTTCAGAGCATTAAGTACCTTTCATTAATAAACCTAGAATTTGTCATTTAAATTTATCTGAGTGAAAGATTTGATGAATACCTATATCCCTTACAATCCTATAAACCCTATGGCATGATCTTGCATATAGTATAAGTGCTAAATTACTATTTTTTGTATGTTTCTGTTCCATTTTAATTCTTTCCTATAAACATGTAATACATCTGCACTTGTAAGAAAAATTAAGAATATTTTTTAAGTCCCCATAAGAAGTGGGAGTCTATATAATACTTATGGACCATAATAAGGAAACCCTCAATGTAAGTGGTTAGGAATTTAGAGGAGAATCCAACTGATCTGTTATGGAGTTTTCCCTATTAGATCACAGGTGCCTTGGAGATAACACGGAGAAAGCAGGCAGGTGAGTTTAAGAGAAATAGGGCTTGTTCAACACATGCACCATAAAAGCAGAAAGGTCTGGACTTCATATTATTCTCTTTCTCTCAAGATTTTCTTAAAATAACCATACTGCAGTATTACCTCAATCTTCTGTACTCTTCTACTCATACAAAATCATAAACTATATTTTCATTTTACAAATAACTGCTCTACAAAGCAATAAATATTTTGCCTACTTTGTCCTGTAGGTGTAGTTTAAATAAGTTTATTTTTTTTCATGCATATGTATTGCTTGATGCTTGCAGAAGCAAATTTTAAAATGAGAGATTTTCCAAAAGTATAATTTTGAGGACACTGATTATCCAAGCCAATTTTTATTTAGTTCTATACACTTGGTATTAAAGAATATGAGTAGGTCACATAAGCAAAAAGCATAGTTCATCGTAAATACCAACCACCCATAAAATAAGTTATCTTCAACCATCACAGCTCTCGTCATTGACATAGAACCTTTCTCAGACTTCCACAGATGCCAGAGCACATTCATTCCACAAGCTAATAAACGACCAGTCTTTTAAGTGTTTCAGGAGGTCTTCAACTGTCTTGAATTTTTGTTGTTGTTGTTAGTTGTAGAGAATTCAAGGATATCCACTGTAGTTGTTAGTTCCACAAATCAATGGAGAATTCTTTGGGACTGCTTTACAGTTAATGCAAACCTGGAATTGCCAGAGAAATGAGCTTAATTCCTTAGTTACATTGTCAGAGAGTGAGTACACTAATGCCTGGTACTTTGAATGGCCAGTGTAAAAATCTCAAATTATCATAATGCTCGATCACATTAATGAATTTTGTCTGAAAAATAGCTATGATTTTGATTGTTGAATGTTCATAAAGAAAGTGTATATTTTAAACATAAGCATTCTTTAATATCCCTTGGAAGAGGTTAGAAAATGTTAAGCAATGCAAAGTTTGTGAGCATTCCTAATTGTTTTTTAACAGGAGCTATTACTTGCAAATATTAGGAATTTTTAACCAAGATCTTCAAAGCAAAACAAAAACACATTCTATTTAGTTTGTTGCATGGCCTCCACCTACATAAAAAAGCAACAATTCAAAATATTTTTTATTTATTGAAAAAAATACTTAACCTGATCACCATAATTAACAGATGCTGGAGATGAGAACATATGGTTTATTCATAGTACCTAAAATTAAACTTCAAAACACTACTTTTGTCTCATTTTTTTCCATGAAGAATTCAGTTCTAGCTTTTATATCTCAACATTACATTGTTCTGTTTCATTGTATGCTTAGAAAAAAAGATCTTTTTTAATGTCTTTATCAGTCTTACACTGAACAATCACAGAGATAAAAAATAGACTTAACAGGAAATAATTAAAAATTACTCTTTTTAATCCCAGCTGCTTATTTAACTTCAGTGTCATTACATTAAACTAATGCAATAAAAATCAATCATTCTATATTATGTATTATAAAAAATGACACAAAACTTAAAATCAATGTTGTGTCATTTGATATAATATCTGTGGCTTGTGACAGCTAAACAAGTGAAGAAAGGTCTTCAGTAACCACTAATAGTGATAGTGATAATTAAAATTTACATGATTCTAAGCTACCCGTGTTATAATCTGATTTTTTGTTGGTTGAAAAGAAAAACCAATTTGTATTATTTAAATCACTTAATTTAATCTATGGCCATGCCACCCTGAACAAGCCCGATCCTGTCTGATCTCGGAAGCTAAGCAAGGTCAGGCCTGGTTAGTACTTGGATAGGAGACAACCTTTGAAGACCAGGTGCTGTAGGTGTAGGCGTTAAGAAAAAAAAAAAAAGATTGTAAGATGACAAGATCCTTGCAATCTGTGAGGTCAACCAAGGATTGCCTCACCCCCCCCCATACTGCAGATGCATTTTTTAAAAGTATAGATGAATAATCATATTCAGGTGCATTGTTTTAATTTGTATTTTAAAAATTCAAAGATATTGATTTTATTGGTAATCAAGTGCCTAAGAAAAGATAAAATAACTGGAGATTCTGATAATGGCCTGACTTTAATTAGTTTAGCAACCAATATTTAAATGAAATCATAAATTAAGAAGTGATTAAAGAATTCTTTGTGTCTGTTCTCTTCAGATGAGGATATAGCTAAATATGTTTTCAGCATAACTATGATTCTGAATTATAGGTAATAATGCTTTATAAATTACTTTATACATAATGCTATTCTAAAGATGCGAGTAGCATAAACTTCATTTACATATATTTATAAATAATATTTTATATTTACAGATAATACTGTTGACAAAGTATTTTATTCTCAGTTTAAAAAAATATTTCCCACTTGGAATATACA
>PVKZ01004057.1:0-99654 GCA_004027375.1 Macroglossus sobrinus
TATCTGACAGTGGGATATTTAGATCCTTTACTATGATAGTGTTTTTGGTCTGTTTCTCCCTTTAGTTCTGTCAGTAACTGCTTTACATAATTCGAGGCTTCCTGATTGGGAGCATAGATACTAATATGTTATATTAATATGTTATGTCTTCTTGGTGCATGATTCACTTTATTATTGGGAAGTGTCCCTCAATATCTTTTTTTACCTTTTTTATTTTGAAGTCCAGTTCGTCTGATATTAGTACCGCTACTCTTGCATTTCTCTGAATGCCATTTGCTTGAAATACCAATTTCCACCCTTTCATTTGGAGTCTATATTTCTTTTTGGAGCTGAGATATGTCTCCTGGAGACAGCATATGGTTGGGTTTTGTTTTTTGATCCATTCTTCAACTGTGCCTTTTTATTGGTGAGTTCATTCATTTACATTTAGGGTTATTATTGAAATATAAAGTCTTATAGATATTTTGCCTTTTGCTTTCTGGTAGCTCAGTGTTTCCATTGCTTCCTTGTCCTTGTGTTCCTGTTTTTTAAAAAAAATTTGGTTGGGTTTTGTGGGTTTTGCCTCTGGTTCTTCTTGTTTTTTGTTATATACTTTAGCTCTGAATGTTTGGTGTGTGGTTACCATTATATATAAAAAAGGATATATATATATATATATATATATATATATATATATATATATACAGTCATGCATTTTTATCTGCATGTGACTTATCTCTATTCCTCTTTGTGAATTTGGATTTTTGAATCCTCCGTTTTTTACTCATTGTTATCTCAATTTGTCCCTATGTGTGCTAAATGTTCATTACTATCTTTTTATAACAATTCACTCTTTATTATTTAAGCAATAATGCCCTGTTCTTAGTAAGGGTTGCACTCCTCTGCTTCTATTTGCCTGATAGTCACTTTACTACTAATTATGTAGTTTTGTTGTTGTTGTTATTTTGTTTTAGGTGAGCTGACCCCTTTCAGTATTTCCTGTAGTGCAGGTCTTGTAGTAGAGAATTCCCTCAATTTATGAATGTATGGAAAAGTCTTAATTTCTCCTTCATATCTAAAGGAGATCTTAGCTGGATACATTATTCTAGGCTGGTAGTTTCTTTCACTTAGTAGTTTAAATATTTTATTCCATTTCTTTCTGACTTGTAAGGTTTGTGCTGAGAAGTTCGATGATAATCTAATGGGTTTATCTTTATATGTTATCTTTTTCTTCTCCTTGGCTACCTTGAAAATTCTATCTTTGTTGTTGATTTTTGATAACTTTAATACAATGTGTCTTGGTGAAGGCCTCTTTGGGATGATAGAATTGGGTGTTCTGTTGACTTCTTGAATTTCAAGCTCCAGCTCATTTCTTAGATTTAGGAAATTCTCGTCCACTATTTGTCTGAAAATGCTTTCTAGTCCTTGCTCCTTTTCATCATCTTTGATAATGCCTATTATTCTTATGTTTCCTCTCCTGATGGTATCAGCTAGTTCTTGTATTTCTCTTTCATTATTGTTCATTCTTCGGTTTCTTTCTTCTTCCTTCTGGTGCATTTCTAGATTTCTGTCTTCGATATCACTGACCCTTTACTCCATTTGGTCAGCTCTATTTCCCAAGCTTGCTATTTCATTTGTCAGCTTTTGCAGTCTGTTCTTCATCTCAACAAGTTCTATTTGTTTCATTCTGAGGATTTCAATCTCCTTGCTTTGCTGATCTAGTTGTTCTTTCAATTTCTGAAATAGTTGATATGATTTATTTTCGATCTTATTGAGTTTTTTTTTTCAGAAGTACCATCCTAAATTCTATGTCATTTAAGTCACATATTTCTATGTCTGTAAGCTTATTTTCTGGAGATTTTTCTCTTTCTTTCTGAGATGCCTTGACACCTTGGTTGTTCCTGGTGTTTAATGGACTATTCCTCCTCCTGGGCATTAATAGAAGTGTATTATGCAGAAAGAATGTTTATTATATAAATATCTGTCTGTAGTTTGTTGCAGAGAAGGCACTTTTCTTTTAGTTTCCAGCAGGTGGCATCTAAGCCTCTTGGTACCTCTTATGTGCAGATCCCATGCTCATAAATGCTGGTGTGAAATTTGGGTGTTTTTTTTTTGTTGTTGTTGTTGTTGAGTTTTAGATGTTCAGCTTATTATTGTTTCAAGGGGAGATATTTGGGATGTCTCTCGCTCTGCATGTTTTCTGTTGAAATGCTGAAAATGTGCAGTTTTTGAGACGTGTTTTGAAAACATTTGGTTGAGAATAGGGGAAGAGGAATACTTATTATACTTATTATTAGAAAAAGTCAGGCTTTATACCATGGTCCACATCCTTTCAAGGAAAGACAGTGTTGCTGCTATTTAAGGAGGACCCCATTCTTCCTTTGTTCAGTGAAGACAGTTTTGTTCATGGGACATGCACTGCACATGAATTTGTCTTCACATGGGCTACCTTGGGTGTAGAGAGAGTAGTTGTTTCATCTAGTTTGTTATCATTTAGATGGTCTTACCTTGGGAGCCTTGGTTTGCAATCTAGTTCTTGTGAGAAGAGTCCAGGCTTGGAGTCACAGGCCTGTCTTCATTCTAGTTCTCCTTGCATAAAGACAGTCTTGTTTCCGTGGGCCTAGAACACAACTCAACATTCCTTCAGAAGGACAGGCTTAGAATTGTGGTCCACTCCACCAATTCAGTCTCTGTTAGGAAAAGACAGAAGAAATGTTGTGGGATGAGATCTCAGCAATAACTCCTGGAAAAGGTGAAGGGATTGGAACTGTAAGCCAGTTACCACTCTGACTCCTAAGAGGAAGTCCAGTCCAGACATGGAGCCATGGTTCTAGTTCTCCAAGAAAGGCAATTTAACAAGGGGAAAATCTGGCCTTACAGTTTAAGGTCTCCAAACTACTAATTTTCAATGAGGACAAGCTTACAGGTTTGTTGGCTTTAGAGCATGGCTCTGTTGTCTTATTGTTAGGAAGAGACTGGCTTTGTGTCAAGGGGCCCAGTCTACATAAGTTGAAGAGAGGGCAGTACTGTTACTATGAACAAAGCTCTCCTTTCTTTCCTGTAAGTGTACACAGCTCGGGTCTGTGGGTCATTCAGTGAACATTAGTTTCCGTCACACGATCTAGGTTGTTGATAATGTGAGTATGTCTTTTGCCTAGTCTATACAAAATCAGACAATGTTAACCTTGGGGGCATGGACTCACTGGAATCATGACAGGATCATGTGTCTGCCCAGTGGAAATCAAGGGCCCATTAAGAGACTAGCTTGTATGAAACACAAGGACATCACATGACAGATGGGGATGCCATAGTGATCCCATTGGAATGATATGTACATACCACTTGATGAAATTCACATAAACACTGAGAAAATGTTAGTCTCTGTGTAACAGAAAATGGTCAAGACACCCTCCTAACTGATGTGCAGTTGAATGTCATGTCCACATTACAAACTTTACTTTAGGACAGCAGTACAAATGGCCAGACAATGATCCTTAATTCACCTCAAGTTTTGTCTGTTATCAGGAAACCTGCTTTAGGGTAGTGGAGGCGGTGGTTGCGTATTAGCCACGTTGAATCCTAGACGCTGAGTGTACTGTGAGGAAGCAACTGAATAGCGGTGGAAACAACAGCTGCCATTTTGCTGATATTGTAGATAAAATGCTGAGTCATTATAAGGATATCTCTTCATGGCGGGAAGGATAGCTGCCTCAGAATTCCTTTATGGCAAACCTCAGACTATACATTCTGAGAGGTACTATCTTAATGACCATGAAAAGAAAGCTGAGATATTGACATTGAGGCAGTTTTTTCAATGTGTTCTGGTCACACTTGGTTTATGTCATTGGAGGAAAATGTGGTGGAAGACATCTGAAATCTTGAAGCAAGAAAGCAGGACTCTCACGATATTTCTGTGGCTGCCTCACAAGAATCTTATGAACATTAAGAGTCGGGCCAAAGAGCATCACAGGGAGATCATGTAACATTGGGTGGATTGTGTGATCACTTTTGAGTTACCCTTCTACATTCTTTGGTGAAATTCATGTAAACACTGATAAAAGGAAATCCATGTGTAACAGAGTGTGGCTGAGATGGCCACCTCACTACCCTTCACTCAAAAAGTCAATCTGCGTGAGAAGACTTGTTTGAGGACAGTGATATAGGCTACCAGAAAATGATCCTTAGATAACTAGCCTTAGGTTTTGGCTGTGGTCAGGTCACCTGTAGGAAGGCAAAGTGAGTGGCTCATGAACATTAATGGTGTTGAAAATTGTAGGCTGAGTCTGCTTGAGGAAGCTACTTTAGAGTGGTGGAAAACCAGCCACCATTTTGCTGTATCGTAGTCAAAATTCTGCATCATTGTGAGCATAACTCTTAGTGGCTTCACATGCATCTCTTGCACCATTTTTGAATGTTGACCTTAACCCACTACTTCTGAGAGGGAATTACTTAATGGCCAATGTATCAATGCTGAAATATTGAAAAAGTGCAGTTTATGGGACGTTTTTAAAAATACTTGGTTGAGGATAGGGGAAGAGAAATAAGGTGTAAGTCACCTGAAAATCACCAGGGAATCATGCAGTGGTCATATGAACACCACAAGGGATCTGCATGGGGGTCACAGAAGACCCCACAGAAATGTTTGTCTACCAGATGACTAGTCTTGTTACTGTGGACATAGGTTTTTACTGTACTTCTTAGAAAGCACCAGGCTTGAATGTGTAGAAAACATTTTCCCCTTGACTTTACCTTAAAAATGAGAGCGGTATGTTGTTGTGTTTTCAAACATCCACTCTAATTCACCTGATACAGGAAGCAGATGGGTCATAGGCCATGAAGTATTATCAACTTTTTTTTTTCTACCACATGGTCTTGTTACCATGGGCCAACTCCTCTACCAAATGCTCCATTATGAAAATTTCAGCTAGATTCTGTGGGCCTAGGTCTCCACTCTACTTCCTGGAAATAAGAACAATGCTTAGCCATGCTTTGAAGCTCCCCAATCAAATTCCTGACAGAAGAGTCCAGGTTTTGTGCCATGTTTGTAAGTGCTTGCAGTACCTTTCATTGCCAGGGGAAATGCTTGGAGTTGTAAGTTACGGTCACCTTACAGTAAATGGCAAAAGAAAAAATTGGTGACATGGGATCAGGATATGCTGAGTGGCCTATTAGGAGGACATGCAGTTGGTGCCTTTGGCCCAAATTTCTCTCGCAAATACTTTAAAGGGAGAACAGTCTTGATTCTGTGAACCAAGTCCTCTGTTCTACCTCCTTAGAGATGACATCTTAAGTCTATGGGCCAAGGTCTCCCCAAGAGTTTCTGGTAGCAGTGGACAGGCTGGGTGTTATTGGCCTAGGGCTTCAGTCTGAACTTTGTTACCAATAGAATGGTCTTGGCCTTGTTGACATGGGGCTGCCAAGTCGTTCCTATTAGGAGATCCAAGCTTGGTGCCAATTCCCACAGTCTCCATTCCAGTTTCTCTTCCATAAAGAAAGCTTATTGTTATGTTCCTAGGACTCCAGGTGATGTGATTTTAGAGAGGACAGGCTTACAACTGTGGGTTCAGGCCACCCCTTCAGTCTTTTTTAGGGAAATACAGAAGAAATGCTCTGGGCCCATTTGTCAGCTCTACTTCATAGAAATAGTGAAAGAGACCAAGGTCAGCACTCTGGTTTGTGATTAGAAATCTAGGCAGGAGATAAGGTCCTAGGTCTCAAGTTAAGGTTCTCTTACCTTTGGATAGGCTTGTACTGTAGTGTAAGGTTTCTTCTGTTGTGGTTATCAGAGAGGGCAGTTTTATTGCCATGGGACCCAGTCCCTTGTGCTTATTGTTAGGAAAAGACAGACTTTGTGCTTTGGGACCATGTCACCACTCCATATTCTTTCCAGGGAAGACAGTGTTGCTGCTATGAATGGAGGCCCTCATTCTTCCTTTTGTTCAGAGAAGACAGCTTTGTTTGTTGGCCATGACTACCTTGTGTATAGTGTGAATAGTTGTTTTGATTAGTCTGATATTAATTAGACATTCTTGACTTTGGGAGTCTTGGCCTACACTCTAGTTCCTGTGAGGAGAGTCCAGGTTTCTGTCACAGGGCTAAGTATACACTCTAGTTTCCATTGCATAAAGACAGGCTTGTTTCCATGGGCCTAGGACACCATTCGACATTCCTTCAGGGAGTAGTCTTTAAATTGTGATCCATGCCACAAATTCAGTCTCTGTTAGAAAAAGAGAGAAGAAATGCTGTGAGACAAGGTCTCAGCTCTACAAACTGAAAAAAGTTAATGGATTGAAACAGCAAGCCAAAGTCACCACTCTCACTGCTAAGAGAAAGTACAGACATAGAGCCAAGTTCTTATCTCTCCAAAAAAGATATTTTTACAAGCGGAACAAGTGGTCTCCCAGTTGAAGGTCTTGAATCTATTAGTTTTCAATGAGGACAGGCTTATAGGATGGGGTATAGGCAAGAGATCTGTTGTATTATTGTTAGAAAGAGACTTGCTTTGTGTCATGGGCCTGGATATCAGTCTACATCATTTGAAGGGAAGACAGTACTGTTAATATGAACAGAACTCTCCTTTCTTCCCTGTAAGAGTAGGCAACCTTGGTCTGCGGGCCATGCACTGCAAATTAGTTTCAATCACACAGTCTAGGTTGTTGGTAGTGTGAGTAGGTATTTTGCCTACTCTGTACAAAATCAGAGAGTGTTAACCTAGAGTCCATGGCCCTGTGGGAGTCACAACAGGATCATGTGACCACGCTGTGGAAATCAAGGGCCTATCAAGAGATTGGCTTGTATGAAACACAGGAAGATCACATACAGATGAGGATGTCGCAGTGCTCCCTTTGCAATAAGGAGTACATATCACTTGGTAATATTCACATAAACACCAGGAAAATATTAGTCTTCGTGTAACAGAAGGTAGCTAAGACACTCTCCTACTGATGTGCAACTGAATGTTGTGTCCACATTACAAACCTTACTTTAGGACAGTGGTACATGTGGTCAGACAATAATCCTTAATTTGCCTCAGGTTTTGTCTGTTGTCAGAAAACCTTTTTTAGGGCAGTGGAGAAAATGGTTGCAGATTGCTGCATTGAAACCTAGATGTTGAGTGGGCTTTGAAGAAGTGACTGGATAGTGGTGGTAATGACAGCTGCCATTTTGCTCTATTGTAGATAAAATACTAAGTCATTGTGAGAATATCCCTTCATAGTGGAAAAAACAGCTACCTCAGAATTCCTCTTTAGCAAACCTCATATAAAAAATTCTGACAAGGAATGTCCTAACAACCATAAAAAGAAAGCTAAGATATTGACATTGTGGCAGTTTTTTCAATGTGTTCTAGAAACATGTGGCTTAGACCAGCGGAAGAAAGTGATGTGGAAGACATCTCAAAATCTCATAACAAGAAAGTGGGAATCTTGCGTTACTCATGTCGCTGCCCAACAGAAATCTTGTGACCATTAAGAGACTGGCTGGAGGGAATCACAGGAAGATCACATGATACTGGGTGATGGTGTGGTGCTCACTCTGAGTTACCCTTCTGTGTTCCTCAGTGAAATTCATACAAATAATGATAAAAGGAGATTCCATGTGTAATAGAGCATGGCTGAGACTGCCACCTCACTGGCCTTCAATTGAAATGTCAGGTCTGCATGAGAAGACTTGCTAGAGGACAGTGGTGTAGGCTACCAGACAATGATCCTTACATAACTGGCCTGAGGTTTTGGCTGTGGTCAGTCTACAGGATGGAAGGCAATGGGGGTGGCTGTCTTACTTAACCATGTAGAAATTTTAGGCTGAGTCTGCTTGAGACAGCTACTTTAGTGATGGAAAAAGCTGCCGCTGTTTTGCTGTATTGCAGCCAAAATTCTGAGTCATTGTGAGCATAATTCTTAACAACTTTAGGTGCGTCTCCTGCACCATTCTTGGATGCCTACCTAGGCTACTACTGTCTAGAGGCAATTACTTAATGGACAATGCATCAATGCTGAAATGCTGAAAATGTGTAGTTTATGATGCCTGTTTAAAAACACATGATCAAGGATAAAGGAAGTGGAATAAGGTGGAAGTCACCTGAAAACACGTAGCATTTACTAAGGAATCATGCGGTCTTCACATGAAAATCTCATGGGATCCAAATGTGGGTCATGGAAGAGCCCAGAGTAATCTTTTGTCTACCAGATGACTAGTCTTGTTACTGTGGGCATAGATTTTCACTGTATTTCTTAGAATGCACCAGGCTTGAGTGTGTGGAAAACATTTCCAGTTGTTTTTATATTAAAAATGTGAGGGTCTTAGTGCCATGTTTTTAAATATCTACTCTACTTCCTTTGATCCAGGCAGAGGACTGAATCATGAGCCATGGACTTCTATCGACTTTTTTTTTTTTTTTAAACCAGGACAGACTTGTTACTGTATGCCAAGTCCTCTACCAAAGGTTCTGTTATAAAAATTTGGCTAGATTTTGTGGGCCAAGTTCTCCACTCTTCTTTCTGGAAATAAGAACAATATTTGGCAGTGCTTCCAATCTCCCCAATTGAGTTCCTGAAAGAAGACTTCAGGCTTTTTGTCATGTTTCTATGTGCCTGCAGTACCTTCTATTGCCAGAGAAAAGGCTTGAAGCTATAGGCTATGGTTGCCTTCAATTATAGGCAAAGGCAAAAATTGTTGACATGGGACCAGGTGGTGTGGAATGGCCTGTTAAGAGGACACACAGTTGGTGTCATCGGCCCAAATTTCTATCGTAAATGATTTAAAGAGAGGACAGTCTTGGTGCTGTAGACGAAGTCCTCCATTCTTGCACCTTCTAGGAAACGACATCTTAAATCTGTGGGCCGAGGTCTTCTCAAGATTTTCCAGTAGCACGGGACAAGGTGGGTATTGTGGGCCTAGGTCTTCAGTATGGACTTTGTTACCATATTGATGGTCTTGGTCTTGAGGGCCTGGGGCTTTGTTCTAGTTTCTCTTCTGTAAAGAAGGCCTGTTGCTCTTTGCCTAGGTCTCCAGGCAACATTTGTTCAGAGAGGACAGGCTTAAAACTGTGGGCCCAGGCTACCCCTTAAGTCTCTGTTAGGGAAATACAGAAGAAATGCTCTCGGCCCATTTGTCAGCTCTACTTGGAAATAGGAAAAGGGTTTGGAATTGCAAAGCAAGGTCAGCACTCTGGTTCCTAATTAGAAATCCAGGCAGGAAACAAGGTCCTAAGTCTCCAGTTAAGATTCTCTTACCCAAAGATAGACTTACCCTGGGGTTTAAGACACCTCTTTCCTAGTTTTCAGAGAGGACATTTTATTTGCCATAGATCACAGTCTTCCTTGTATTTATTATTAAAAAAGACAGGCTTTGCCTTGGGCCCATGTCATCACATGACAAAGGAAGACAGTGTTGCTGGTATGAACAGAGGCCTCCATTCTTCCTTTTGTTCAGAGAAGACAGCTTTGTTTGAGGGCCATGCTCTGCACTTGAGTTTCTCTTCACAGTGGCTACCCTGGGTGTAATGAGAGTAGTTCTTTCATTTAGTCTGTTACCAATTAGATGATATTGATCTTGGGAGCCTTAGCCTGCACTCCAGTTCCTGTGAGGAGAGTCCGGGCTGGTTTCACAAAGCGAAGTCTCCATTCAAGTTTCCCTTACATATAGACAGGCTTGTTTCTGTGGGCCTACGACAGCACTCCACATTTTTTCAGGGAGAATAGGCTTAAAATTGTGGTCCAAATAACCAGTTGAGTGTCTATTAGAAAAAGAAAGAAGAAATGCTGGGGCAGGTTCTTAGCTGTAACTTCTGGAAAAGTAAAGAGATTGGAACTGTAAGTCAAAATCACCAGTCTTATCCTTCAAAGAAAGTCCTAGAACCATGGAGCCAAGGTTCTAGTTCTCAAAAACAGGTATTTTTTTCAAGCAGAATATCTGGTCTTGTGGTTTAAGATCTCGAATCTACTAATTTTCAACAAGGATAGGCTTAGAGGCTTGGTGATTTTAGACCAGGGCTTCGTTGTATTATTGTTAAGAAGAGACTATTTTTAGGTCATGGGCCAGGGACTCCAGCGTACATCATTTGAAGAAAGGAAAGTACTGTTACCATGCATGGAGTTCTCCTTTCTTTAAAGTAAGAGTAGACAGTTTCAGTCTATGGGCCATGCACTGCACATTAGTTTCTGTCAGTGTCCAGGATGTTGGTAGTGTGGGTAGAATTTTGCCTAGAGTGTACAAAATCAAACTGTGTTAACATAGGGCCTTTGGACCTTGGGAGTCATAGCAGGATCACGTGACCATCCCATGGGAATCAATAGCCCATCATGAGACTGGTCTGTATGAAACACTTGGAGATCACTTGACAGATGAAAATGAAATGTCGAAGTGCTCCCTTTGTAATGATGAGTGCATATCACTTGATAAAATTCACATAACACCGAGAAAACATCAGTCTCTGTGTAACAAGGTGATTGAGACAGCCTACTAAATGACCTCCAATCAAATTTCGTGTTCACATTACAAAATTTACTTGAGGTCATTGTTATATGCGACCAGACAATGATTCTAATTTACGTCAGGTTTTCATTGTTGTCAGAAAACTTGCTTTATGGCAGTGGAGGTGATGGTTACATATTGGCTGTGTTAAAATCTGTATGCTTAGTGTGCTTTGAGGAAGCGACTGGATAGCAGTGGTAATGTCTGCCAATATTTTGCTGTATTGTAGATAAAATGTTAAGTTATTGTGAGGATAACTCTTCATGGTGGTAAGAATGGCTGACTCAGAATTCCTCTATAGAAAACCTCATAGTACAAATTCTAAGAAAGACTGGTCGAAGGACCATAAAAAGAAAGCTGAGATATTGACATTGATGCAGTTCTTTCCAAGTGTTCTGAAAACACTTGGTTTAGGGTAGTAGAGGAAAATAGGTGGAAGACACCTAAAAATATTATAGCAAGAAAGTGGGAGTTTCAAGATATTCACGTGTTGCAAGGGAATCTCCTGATCATTAAGTGATTGGCTGGAGGGCATCACAGGAAGATCATGTGACATTGGGTAATGGTGTGGTGCTCACTTTTGAGCTACTCTTCTGTTTTCCTTGGTGAAATTCACATAATCACTAATAAAAGTAGATTCCATGTGTAACAGAGCATGGTGGAGACTTCCACCTCACTGGCCTTCAATCGAATGATCAGGCCTGCATGAGAAGAATTTCTTGAAAATAGCTTTGTAGATTACCATACTGTGATCTTTAGATAACTGGCCCGAAGTTTTGGCTGTAGTCAGGCCACCTGCTAGAAGGCAATGGAAGCAGCTGTCGTACATTAATTGTGTTAAAATTTGTAGGCTGAGTTTGCTTGAGGAAGCTACTTAAGAGTGGTGGAAAAAGTAGCTGACATTTTGCTCTATTGTAGCAAAAATGCTGAGTCATTGTGAGCATAACTCTTAATAGCTTTAGGTGAATCTTCTGCATGATTCTTGAATGCTGACCTTAGACCACTAGTGCTGAGAGGGTATTGCTTAATGACCAATGCATTATTATGAAATATTGAAAATGTACAGATATAATAAGATTTGTTTTGAAAACACTGAGTTGAAGAGAGGGGAAGAGGAATGAAGTGGAATTCACCTGAAAATCACCTAGCATTTTCTAGGGAATCATGCAGCGGTCATTTGAACAGCTCATGAGAATCAAATGGGGGTCATGGAAGACCTTGCAGTAATCATTTGTCTACCTGATGACTAGTCTTGTTACTGTGGGTTTAGGTTTTCACTCTGCTTCTTAGAATGCACCAGGCTTGAGTGTGTGGGAAATATTTTTTTCTCAACTTTACATTGAAAATTAGAGCGGCATGGTATTGTGTTTTCAAACATCCACTCTACTTCCTCTGACCCAGGCAGAGACTGGATATAGGTCATGGACCTCTATCGATTTTTTTTTTTCTACCAAGGTGGTCTTGTTACCATGTGCTGTGTCCCCTAACAAAGATTCTGTTATGAAAATTTTCACTAGATTCTATGGTCTAGGACACCATTTGTCATTTCTTCAGAAAGGAGAGTCTTAGAATTGTGGTCCATGCCATAAATTCAGTCTGTTAGAGATAGACAGAGGAAATGCTGTGGGACAACATCTTAGCTCTACCTCCTGGAAAAGTGAAGGGATTGGATATGCAAGCCAAAGTCACCACTCTCACTTCTAAGAGAAAGTCCAGACATGGAGGCATAGTTCTAGTTTACCAAAAAAGGCATTTTTCAAGCAGAACTGCTAGGCTTGCAGTTTAAAATCTGAAATTGAGTAATTTTCAATGAGCGCAGGCTTACAGGCTTGATGGCTTTAACCAGGGCTCTGTTTTATTATTTTTAGGAAGAGACTAGCTTTGTGTCATGAGCCCAGGACTCCAGTCTACATCATTTGAAGGGAGGACAGTACTTTTACCATGAATGAAGCTCTCCTTTCTTTTCTGTAAGAGTAGACAGTTTTGGTCTGTGGGCCGTGCACTGGACATTAGTTTCCGTCATAGGGTCTAGGTCGTTGGTAGCCTGGGTAGGTCTTTTGCCGAGAGTGTACAAAATCAAACTGTGTTAATCTTGGTTCCATGGCTTCGTGGGAGCCACAATGGGATCATGTGACTGCTCCATGGGAATCAAGGGCCCATCATGAGACTAGTCTGTATGAAACACTTGGAGATCACTTGACAGATGAAAATGTCAAAGTGCTCCCTTTGGAATGATGAGTGCATATTGCTTGATAAAATTCACATAAATACCGAGAAAACATTAGTCTCTGTGTAACAGAAGATAGCCGAGACAGCCTACTAACTGACCTCCAATTTAATGTCATGTCCACATTACAAACCTTAGTTGAGGTCAACAGTATATGCAGTGAGATTCTTAATTCATCTCAGGTTTTGTCTGTTGTCAGGAAACCTGCTTCATGGAAATGGTTTCATATTGGCCGCATTCAAACCTGTATGCTGAGTGTGTTTTGAGGAAGCTACTGGATAGCGGTGGTAATGACTGTTGCTATTTTGCTGTATTGTAGATAAAATGTTAAGTCACTATGAAGATACTTCTTCATTGCAGATAGAACAGCTGCCTTATAATTCCTGGATAACAAACCTCATACTATGAATTCTAAAAAGGACTGACCTAACGACCATTAAAAAAAAGCTGAGATATTGACATTGAGGCAGTTCTTTCCAAGTGTTCTGAAAACACTTGGTTTAGGGCAGTAGAGGAAAATAGGTGGAAGACACCTCAAAATCTCATAGCAAGCACGTGGAAATTTCCCTGTATTCATTTGGCTGCCACACGGGAATCTCATGAACATTAAGAGAGTGGACAGGGTGCATCGTAGAGCAATCATGTGACATTGAGTGAATTTGTGGTGCTCCCTTTAGTGTTACCCTTTTGCATTCCTTGGTGAAATTCACAAAATCACAGATAAAAGGAGATTCCATGTATAACAGAGCATGGCCGAGACTTCCATCTCACTGGCCTTCAAACAAAAGGTCTGGTCTGCATGAGAAGAATTGTTTGAGGACAGCAGTGTAAGTTTCCAGACAGTAATCCTTAGATAATTGGCCTGAGGTCTTGGTTGTGGTCAGGCCACCGGCTGGAAGATAATGATGACGGCTGTTGCACTTTAATGGTGTTGATATTTGTAGGCTGAGTCTGCGTGAGGAAGCTTCTTTAGAGTGGTGGAAAAAACAGTCGCTATTTTGCTGTATTGTGGAAATAATGATGAGTCACTGTGATTACAACTCTTAACGTCTTCAGGTGCATCTCCCACACTATTCTTAGGTGCTGACATTAGGCTACTAGTTTCAAGAAGGAATTATTTAACAGCCAATGCATCATTGCTGAAAAATTAAAAATGTGCAGATAATGAGATTTGTTTGAGGAGAGGGGAAGAGGAATAAGGTGGAACTCACCTGAAAATCACATAGCATTTACTAGAGAATTATGCGGTTGTCATGTGAATATCTCACAGGATCCACATAGTGGTTGTGTAAGGCTTTGAAGAAATTGTTTTCCTACCAAATGACTAGTCTTGTTACTGTGGGTTTAGGTTGTCACTCGGCTTCTTAGAATGCACCAGGCTTGAGTGTGTGGAAAATGTTTTTCTCTCGACTTTACCTTGAAAATGAGAGTGACATGGTGTATTTTCAAACATTGACTCTACTTCCCCTGAAGTAAGCAGAGAACTCAATGATGGGTCATGGACTTCTATCGGCTTGTTTGTTTGTTTGTTTGTTTTTTTACCAAGACAATTTTGTTACCATGTGCCAAGTCCTCTTCCAAAGGTTCCATTATGAAAATTTGAGCTAGATTCTGTGGCCCAAGATCTCTACTCTACTTTCTGGAAATAAGAACAATGCTTGGCCTTGCTTTCAAGTTTTCCAAACGAGTTCCTAAAAGCAGAAGAGTCCAGGCTTTGAGCCATGTTTCTAAATACTCACAGTCCTCTTTTTACCATAGGAAAAGCTTGGAGCTGTAGGTTATGGTCACCTTTCAATAACTGGCCAAAGGGAAAATTGGTGACCTGAGACCAGGTTTTGGTGAATGGAATGTTAAGAGTATACATGGTTGGTGCTATCAGCCCAAATTTCTATAGTAAATGCTTTAAAGGAGGACAGCCTTGGTGCTGTGACCCAAGTCCTTCATTCTTCCACCTCCTAGGAAATGACATCTTAAACCTGCCTAATGGTCTCCCATAGAGTATCTGATAGCTGGGGCCAGGCTAGGTGTTGTGGGTCTAGGTCAGCTGTCTGGATTTTGTTACCAATTCAACGGTCTTGGCCTGGTGGGCCTGAGGCTGTCAAGCAGTTTCTTTTAGGAGTTTTAAGCCTTGTGCTGATTTCCACAGTCTCCGTTCTAGTTTCTCTTCTATAATGAAGGCTTGTTGTTGTGTGCCTAGGACTCCAGGCAATATTCATTCAGAGAAAACAGGTTTAGAACTGTGGTCCCAGGCCATTCCTTCAATCTCTGTTTGGGAAATAAAGATGAAATGCTGTGGGCCCATTTCTCAGCTCTCCTTCCTGGATATAGGAAAAGGGATTGGAACTGCAAACCAAGGTCAGCACTCTGGTTCTGATTAGAAATCTAGGCTGGAGACTAGGTTCTAGGTCTTGAGTTAAGATTCTCTTACCTGAGGACAGGCTTGCCCTAGTGTAAGGTCTCCCCTGGCGTAAGGTTTCCCCTTTCCTAGTTATCAGAGAGGGCAGGTTTATTGCCCTGGGTCTCAGTCTCCCTTGTACTTACTTTTAGAAAGACAGTCTTCATGCCTTGGGTCTGTGTCACCACTCTATATCTTTTCAAGGGAAGATAGTATTGCTGCTATGACCGGAAGCACTCATTCTTCCTTATGTTTAAAGCAGACAGCTTAGTTTGTGGGCCATGCACTGCACATGAGTTTTTATTCACAGGTACTACTTTGGATGTAGTGTGAATAGTTGTTTCATCTAGTCTGTTATTAATTAGATGGTATTGCTACTGGGAGCCTTGGTATGCACTCTAATTCTTGTGCAGAGAGCTCAGGCTTGGTATCAGAGACCTAAGTCTTCATTATAGTTTCCCTTGCATAAATATAGGCTTGTTTTCGTGGGCCTAGGACACCACTTGACATACCTTCAGGGTGGACAGGCTTTGAATTGGGGGCCATGCCACTAATTCAGTCTCTGCTAGGAAAAGACAGAAGAAATGCTATGACTCGAGGTCTCAGCTTGATATCCTGAAATAGGTGAAGAATTGGACCAGCAAAGCAAATCACCAGTCTCGTTCATAACAAAACATCTAGGACTAGAGTGAAGGTTCTAGTTCTTCAAGAAAGATATTACCAGAGTAATGGCTGGCCTTCTGGTTTAATGTCTCCAATATACTAATTTTCGATAAGGACAGGCCTTTTGGTTGTAGACCAGGGCTTTATTGTAACAGTGTTAGGAAAAATAGGTTTTATGTCATGGCGCGGGATCCAGTCTACCTCATTTAAATGGAAAACAGTACAGTTACCTGAACAGTGCTCTCCTTTCTTTTCTATAGTACTGACATCTTTGGTCTGTGGGCCATGCAGTGCACATTAGTTTATGGTACAGGTTCTACGATGTTGGTAGTGTGAGTAGGTACTTAGACTAGTCTGTTCAAATTAGACAGTGTTAAACTTGGGAGCATGGCCCAGAGGTATTCATGACTAGATCACATGACTGCTAATGGGAAACAGCTGCCCATCAAGAGACTGGACTATATGAAACTCAGGGAAATTATGTGATAGATGAGGATGATGTAGTGCTCTCTTTTTAATGAAGAGTGCTTATCACTTGAGAAAATTCACACAAACACCGAGAAAACATTTGTCTGCATGGAATAAAAGGTGGCCGAGACAGCTTTCTAAAATACCTACAATCGAATGTTGTATCTATATTACAATTCTTAGTTGAGGTCAGTGGTATAATCTTAATTCTTTTCAGGTTTTGATTGTTTGTTAAGAAAACAGCTTAATGACAGTGTTGGCGGTGGTCAAAAATTAGCCATGTTGATAATTGGAGGTTGAGAGTTCTGTGAGAAAGAGACAGGATAGCAGTGGTAACAACAGCTGTCATTATGTTGTATTGTAGGAAAGGTGCTGAATCATTATGAGAATACCTTTTGATGGTGGAAAGAACAACTGCCTCAGAATTTTTCTATAGAAAACCTCAGACTACATACTCTGAGAGTGATTGGCTTAACCAACATGGAAAGAGAGCTAAAATATTGACATTGAGGCAGTCCCTTTAACTTGTACTGAAAACACTTGTTTTAGACTAGTAGAAGAAAATGAGGTCGTTATCTCCTGGAGGTATCGCAACAAGGATTGGGGAATCTAGTGATATTCACGAGGCTGTCCCACAGTATTCACGTGACCATCATGAGAGTGGCCTGAGCATCTCGTGAGATCATGTGACATTGGGCTGATAGTTGGCACTCAGTTTTTAATTATCCTTCTACATTCCTTAGTAAATTCGCATAATCACTGCAAAAATAAGAGCACCTGTGAAAAATAGCCGCCTAATAAGCTCTCAATTGAAATGTCATGCCTGTATGAGAAGACTTGGTTAAGTACAGTGGCACAGGCTAACACACTTGTCGTTAGGTAACGACCCTTAGGTTTTGTCTGTGGTCAGCTAACCTGCTTAAACGCAGTGGGTATGGCGGCCTCACACTAACCACATTGAAATTTGGAGGCTGAGTCTGAACGAAGAAGGTACTTTAGAGCAGTGGAAACTGTAGGCACCATTTTGCCGTATTGTAGCAAAAATTCTGAGTTATTGTGAGCATAACTCTTATCAGCGTCAGGGGGGCACCTGCACTATTCTTATACACAGACCTTTGACCAAACTTTTGAGAAGGAATTGCTTAATGGCCAGTGCCTCAATACTGAAATATTAAAAATAAGAGGTTATGTAATGTGTTTTGAAAACCCTTGGTTGAGAATAGGGGAAGAGGAATAAGGTGGAAGTCACCTGAAAATCACATAGCAATCACTTGGGAATCATGGGGCGGTCAAGTGAACACCTCGTGGAATTCACATGGGGATCAAGGTAGATCCTACAGGAATCTGTTGTCTATCTGGTGACTGATCTTGTTGTTGTGGGCATAGGTTTTCACTTTACTTCTTAGAATGAACCATGCTTCAGAGTGTGAAATGTTTTGAGCTCAAGTTTATTTTATAAATGAGACCGTTAAGGTGTTGAGCTTTTCAACATTTACTCAATTTACCCTAGTTCAAACACAGGACTTGGTCTTGGGCCATAGATTTCTATAGACCTTTTTCTTCTATCAAGAGGATCTTGTTACCATTTTCCAAGTTGACCACCTCAGGTTTCTTTGAATAATGTTATGCTAGATTCTGTAAGCAAGATCTCCATTCTACTTCCTAGAAATAGGAACAATGCTTGCCTGTGCTTGCTAGCTCCACAAATGAGTTCCTCCAAGAACAGTCCAGGCTTTGTCAGATTTCTTAGTGCCACACTACCTTCTCTTACCAGGGTGAAGCTTGATGCTGTAAGTTTTGTCCATTTTTCAATAATTATAAAAAAGGAAAATTGCTGACATGGGACCAAGTTGTGCTGAATATACTGTTATGATGGCACAGGATTAGTACCATCAACCCAAATTTCTACCGTAAATGCTTTAAAGGGAGGACAGTCTTGGATCTGTGAACCAAGTATCTATTCTTCTTCCTCCAAGGAAATAACAGTTTGATTCTATAGAACAAGGTATCCACAGGCATTCTGGTAGCAAGGGCCAAGCTGGGTGTTTGTTGGCCTAGGTCTTCAGTCTGGATTTATTACCAGTTAGATATTGTCATTTTAGATCTGAGGCTATCGACTAGTTATTTTTAGAAGGTCCAGGCTTGGTACAGGTTTCCACAGTCTCCATTCTAGTTTCTCTTTCATAGAGAAGGCTTTTATTGTGAGTCTAGGACTCCAGGCGACATTTATTCACAGAGGCAAGGCTTGGAACTGTGCCCTTATGCCACCCCTTCTGTCTCTCTCAGGGAAAGACAGAAGAAATGCTGTGGGACAATTTCTCAGCTCTTCCTGGAAATAGGGGAAGGGATTGGCACTACAAACCAAGGTTATCACTCTGGTTCCTGATTAGTAATGCAAGCAGGAGATAAGAACCCAGATCTCAAGATAAGATTTTCTTCCCTGAGGACAGACTTGCACTGTGGGTTAAATTCTTCTATCTACTGGTTTTCAGAGAGGACAGGCTTAGGGTCTTGGTTCCATTCTACTTGTTGTTAGGAAAAAACAGGCTTTACCTTGGGCACATGTCACCAATCCACATCCTCACAATAAAAGACAGTATTCTTGCTATGAATGGTGGCCTCTATTCATTTTTTTGTTCTGAGATGTCAGGTTTGTTTGTGGGTCATACTCCACATGAGTTTCTATTCACAGAGGATATCTTGGGTGTAGTGTGAGTAGTTCTTTTTCTAGTCTGTTATAAATTGGATAATTTTGAACAAGGGCGCCTCTGTCTACACTCTAATTCCTGTGAGGAGATTCCAGGCTTGATGTCACAGTTCTAAGTCTTCATTCTAATTTCCATTGCATAAAGACAGACTTGTTACTGTGAGCCTAGGACATCACTCGACATTCGTTCAGGAAAGACAGGCTTAGAACAGTGTACTCAGGCCTCCACTTCAGTCTGTTAGAAAAAGACAGAAAAAATGCTGTGACTTGAGGTCTCAGCTCGACTACATGGAATAGGAGAAAAACTGTACCAGCAAGCCAAATCACCACTCGTGCACCTAACGGAATTCCAGGCTCAAGCCAAGGTTCTAGTTCTTCAAGAAAAATATTATTATCAACGATGCTGGCCTTGCGGTTGAAAGTCTCCAATATACTAATTTTCAACAAGTACAAGCATTTTGGCCTTAGAAAGGTCTTTGTTGTATTAGTGTCAGGAAGAAACTGGCTTCATGACATGGGCCCAGTTCTCCAGTTTACAACATTTGAAGGGAGGACAGTACTGTTACCTGAAGAAAGGTCTCCTTTGTTTTCCATAGAAGTTGACAGCTTTGATCTGTGTGCTATGCACTGCACATTAGTTTCTGCCACAGGGTTTCGGATGGTGCTTCTGTGAGTAGTTTCTTAGCCTAGTCTGTTCAAAACTAGATAGTAAACCTTGGGAGTATGTACCAGAGGCAGTGACAATGAGATCACATGACCACCTGTGAAAAACAGGTTTTCATTAGGAGACTGAACTGTTTGAAAATCAAGGAGATCATGAGACAGATGGGGAAGATGTAGTTCTCCCTTTGTAATGACAAGTGCATATCACTTGAGAAAATTAACATAAACACTGAGAAAATATAGTCCATGTGGAACAGAAGGTAGTTAAGACAGCTTCCTAACTGACTTCCCATCGAATGTGGTATCCTCATTACAAATCTTACTTGAGAACAACAGTATATGCGAGCAGTCAATGATCTTCATTTTTCCTCTGTTTGTCAGAAAAAGTACTTTATATCAGCGAAGGCAGCTGTCGCACATTGACCACATTGATAATTGGATGCTGAGTGTATTGTGAGGAAGCATTTGGGTAGCAGTAGAAACAATAGCTGCCATTTTGCTGTATTGTAGGAAAAACGCTGAGTCATTGTGAGGATACTTCTTGACGGTGGAAAGAACTGCTCCTTCAGATTTTCTCTATAGCAAACCTCACACTACAAATTCTGCGAGAGACCGGTGTAATCACCATGGGCAAAAAGCTGAGATGTTGACATTGAGGCAGTCCCTTTAACATGAACTAAAAATGCTTGCTTTAGCCTACTGGAGAAAAATGAAGTAGAAGTCACCTGGAAATCTCGTAACAAGAATTAGGGAATTTCATGATATTCATGAGAGTTTCCTGCGGGATTCACATGACCATCAAGAGATTGGCCAAAGGATATCACAGGGAGAACACGTGACATTGGAATGATGGGGTGAGACACACTTTTCTACATGAGAAGACTGGCTTGAGGACAGTGACATAGTCTAACAGACAATTGTCAATTGTTAGCTGCCCTTAAGTTTCATTTGTATCAGGCAACCTACTTGAAGGCAATGGGAGTGGCTGTTGAACATTAACCGCTTTGATATTTAGAGGCTGAGTCTGTATGATGAAGCTACTTTAGAGCGGTGGAAATTGTAGGCGCCATTTTGCTGCATTGTTACAAAAATACTGAGTCATTGTGAGCATAACTTCTAATAGCTTCAAGTGGAACTCTCGCACTATTCTTGGATGTGGATCTTAGGCCGCTACTAAGGCCTAAGAAAAAAAATTGCTTAACGGCCAATGCATCAATGCTGAGAAATTGAAAATAAGAGTTTATGAGAAGTGTTTTGAAAACACTTGTTTCAGGATAGGGGAAAAGGAATAAGGTGGAAGTCTCCTGAAAATTACATAGCAGTCACTAGGGAATCCCCAAACCAATCCTACGAAAAACCCAGCAGTAACTCAGATAGAAGGAGAATTCAGGTTTATTACCTGCCATCCCAGAGGAGCTAGTGCTCTGAAGAGCAGGGCCCAGAATATTGTTGCAACATTTCTTATATACCAATCTATTCCTCAAGCTAATTGTTTGATATGAGCTTGTATCTTTACAAAGCGGTGGGAGTTGCTATGGTTGCAATAGTAACATTGATAGGAGGGTGGGAGTTGCTGAGGGCTACCGATGGTTATAAAGTATTACAGAAAACAGGAGCTATTCAGGTACAAACGATTGCATTTGGTGCTTAGACACATAGGACAAAATGCAAGTGAGCTTTTGCATGCAACAAGCATATTTACAGAAGCAGAAAGTCTGAATAGTTTTTGATGTAAATTTCTCAAGTTTCCTCTTCATTCCTTCTTTTTGATGCCCATTTAAATTTTTATAAGGCATCACCCTTTTGATCTCCCTCTTGCTCTCCCAGGGTCAGGGACTGGTAATTTCATTGCACAAAGATCTTTGCTATAGTTTTTTTTTTTCCACTATAGCCTCATAGTGGGAGGTGATTGATCAAACAAGAGGTAATTGGCAAAGCAGAAGGAGGCAGGTCCCAAGGAGGAGACGTACTACTCCAACTAAGGTCTTAAAGCCTCCGAAGGTAGAAAACCATCCTCCAAAGAGGCTATCAGGGTTCCATCTGTGCTATACTTGCACTGGCACATGTGCCAAATTTGTCATCTGCTTGACAAGATTTTCAACTGCTTGGTCCTGGTCATCTATCTGTATACAGCAGTTGGTGAGACTGAATTTCCCACATATGCCTTCTTCTGCTGCTAATAGATAATCTAGTGCCAACCTCTTCTGACAGGTGGCAATTCTCATCTGGGTCTGTTCATGTGCAAGGAGAGTCAGGGCTCTCCCAGTCTCTGTAGTAATGGTTTCTAAAACTGCCTGCAGTCAGATAATCTGATTTAACATGGAAATAGGGGTACGGTATCTCCAAGATCCATCTTTTGCCCAAATGGCAGGCCTTTCATAGCAGTTCTGTGGTTCTTGTTTCTGTCACTTTGCCTTTGCTTGCCTTTTCCACTGATCTGAAGCCCTTATTCCACTCCTTCACCTTTCTCTTCTTAGAGTCAATTTCCTTTGTAAACCTTTGCTAGCTCCCTCCAGACAAGGCTAACTATTCCTAGGTGTTGCTTCAACTCCTGGTATACACCTCTGGTCACACTAATCAGACTACTGCTCACCCATATGTGCCTTTGTGCAAATCAGAAAAAGGTATCTACCCCTTCTTCAAGACACTTCTAACTGTTGAAAAACCATCTTAATGTCTAGGTTGTTTACCTTGTGAGTGGCACCCTGCTAGGGTTGTGCTGTGCCCAGTTGCACAGTTGTGCTTGATGATCCTATCTGTGTTGTAATTATTGTGAATTATCTGGATTTCCCTCAGCACTGTTTGTCTGACCAGAGCAGGCCCTCAACAGTCATTTACTAAGGAAAAGAAAGAACAAAGTACAAATACATGCCACGTTCTTATATGGAAAAATATCAGGGAAGGCATACTGGACAATGCCTTTTGCGCTGAACATTATGAATATATTGTAAATCAGAGACACATTTTTCCCCACATTTTAATGTTTCTGAAATCAGCAGGTATCTTACAGTCAGTGTATCAAGGTAATCGAGAGCACAGATCCTAGAGATAGACTGCTTGGGTCTGAATCCCAGTTTTACCACTTAGACACCTATTTGCGTGACTTCAAGCATGTTACTTAACCTCTCTGTGCCTCAGTTTACTCATCTGTAAAACAGAGATGACAGCAATAGTTCTTATTTCATGAGCTTGTTGTGAAAATTATATGAATTATTATATGTACAGTGCTTAGAATAATTCCAGGCACCTAATAGTAAGAAATATAAATTTTTACTGTTATTATCAATATTATTAAAGGTTATGTATACATTTATTTCTTTTGAATCCTGAAAAGCTGTTTTTAATCTATGGCATACAGCTTATATTGATAGCATCCTGTTTCATGTGTGCACTGCAGTTATACACCTGCTACTGCGTGCCCTCCCCGACCACACCAGTTTTCTGATTGCTGCAATAAAAGATACAAAGACAGGAAAGCAGCATGTTTGTTTGTTTGTTTGTTTGTTTATTTGTTTGTTTTTGCTTTTCCTTACAGGGCAGAAGAGAAAGGTGGGAAACTAGGACCTTTTTACGAACAAGGCTTGTTTTAGAGTTTAACTTAACTTCTTGCTCATGTTCTAAAGGTTGGGTTGGTAATAAACCTTGGCTTTCAAAACTAGACACCAGAGAAAATTGAGTTTGAAAGCACAATTTTAATGTGAAAATCTTTATTTAATTTCAGGACAATTTTTCTTTGAAAATTTTCAGGAAAGCTGTGCTACAAAGTGGCAAAAGGTAATGAATGATCCCCATTAGAACTCTCCATGGTACCCTCAAGTTAGACAATAGATGTAAGTCACTCCCTGAATAGCTGTGGGTTTCTCTTGGTCATTAGTGTTCACTTGTGGCTCCAACTTCACATGAAGGATGGCGTAGCTGTTCTCTAAGTTGTTTCAGGACATCTTTTCACTTGTGCCTCATGCTGGTTTTATTAGCTACAACCTTATGAGAAGCTCTGTAGAACTCAGGCTCACTGTCCCACCCTGTTGAGCTCTCCTTCCAATTAAGCAAGATCTGACTAATGCTGTCTTTGGAGATGCTCTGACTATTTTTATTATTAAAGTAAATGACTTTTCCCAGATTATATTACTTTAATCAACTTTACACTCAACTTTGATAAATATTCTTCATACTATGCATCACCAGCTAAAACTCTTAAAGCAGTTGTAGTATATTTATTTGGATTTCAGCCACCCTTTCTTAATTGAACAAAACAGTATATAAGCAAATAATACATGGATGATCTAAAACTTCACATTGCCTAATTTTATTAGTTGATCAAAACCCTTTATATACATAAACTTGGAAATTCAAGGTTATTTCTGTATAGAACTGGTCAACTTTAGCTCTATCCAAGGGTGTGTTTAATTATTAGTTCCCAGAAAGAATATTTACATGAGGAACGAACTTTCTCCAATAGTCTTCTTATGAATTCATTTACCTTCAGGTTTCAGAAATAGCAAGTACACAGTTATTACTTTCCATATTATAGAAGGCAGAGAAGCAGACAATGAGAATGTGTTTACTTTCATTCACAGATTCAGCCAGTGGGATTATAGAAGAACTAGCATTATACCTAGTTCTACTCTGTAAAGCCTCAGATCACATTAGGTCACATCAAAGGCTTTGTTTTCTAAAGAAGTTCATAAAATCTAAAGTAAATGCTCAAATGAGGACAAAAATACTTTATGGTCATCTTTTCTTTATCTAAATCTGGATTTCCATCTCTGCTCAACATCTCATTTCTTTTTGGAGAAATGTCAGCGAAAACAGACAAAGAATTTTTCTCACCTATGGTGAGGATGACCTAATGCAGCTTAAATGGTCACAGCGCAGCAAACTGGAGCCTACAGCAAGAATCTGGCTCACACATGTATATTATTAGTTTTTAAAAATTACTATTGGTTGTAATTTAGAACTCAGGCAATTTTATGTAAAAGACCTCTTTAAAATTAGAAGATCTATCCAAACTTGGCCCACATAACCGTAGTTAGTTAAACTGAGGTTGAAGCTGTCCCTTGACTAGATTCTGTGTTCTTCACCTTTCAGTATCTCCTGTCATTAATGTGACTTTTCTAGCCCATTTGAACATTTGAATTGTGACCCCTGATGTAAACTAGTATCTTAGATGTAAGCCAGTGTCCTGCTCTGTTTTGTGGTTGAGTATTTTACAACTTTCCAAAAAGATCAAGACCCAGTGTGAGCAGTGATTAAGTGACTTTCAAAAAGGTGGATAATTGGCTACATCAAGGCCTACATGTTGCTCCTAGGCTGGCCCTGAGCTTTAGGGGATGGGAGTTAAGGTGGGGGTAGGTATGGTTCTCTGAATTTCCTGAGCTGTCTTCTCTCTATCTCTTCATTCAGCCTGAAAGTCACGACCACAGTTTCCTCATTCAGGGAGTAGGACATTTTTCTAGATATGAAAGAAAGCAGCCAGTGACTACTCAGGCCCATTCAAAGTCTCACAAGACAAGCTATTGCCTCAAAAGGATAAGCTTCCTGTTTACCAGCTGGCATGATACAAAATGGCTGGCAATGCAGGACTAGACACACAAACTGGGTTCTGTTTGTCAGGACAGCAGGGCTGAATGCTTGCTCTGTGCTCAGCCATCAGCCCCATGGCCTGGGTCCTAGACGTGGGCCACCCTCAGAAGGGCAATTTTGCTTTAGCTCTAGAACCAGCCTTGGAATTCTGAAAGGAAGCAAAAGAGGAAAGATAGCCTCACCTCTTTGCTGGCTTCCTCCTTAGGTTTTTTTTTTCCCTTTGTGGCCCAATTCAAGCAAAAGCTCTTCACATAAACCTGAATCTAACAATACATTTACATCTTTTGTTTTTAAGTTTCCAGGAAGCAGGATGCCAATGCCTCTGGGGAAACCAGCCCTTTTTACCAGTGTGATGGCTAGTGGGGGCTGTGCCCTTATGTATTACCTTATACAAAGTAAATATCCAGACAACTACCTGAGGCATAGCCTCTTCCTAACTCTCTTATCCCAGGGGTTCCTCCATCAAAGGAAATTCTTCAAATGGTTTCTGCAGATTAGAGAAAGGAGTAGAGGACTATTTTTGAAGCCACTACACCTTTCCATTCCCTATAGACACCTCCTTATCCTATAATTCTAGATTTTTAGGAACCACAAGTCAAATGAAAGGATTTGTTTGCATAAGAAGCCTTGCAAAAAGCAAGATGGACTTTTAATCCAGTATACACACAGGAGATCCAAGATTTCTGAGATTATATGAAGAAGAGAGGGAAGGGTGGGGAAACTGGCTATTTCTCATGTGTCCTCAGCCTGTTTGCCCTGCCATTCTTTGATGTTGATTTAGTGGAAGAGAGGATCTTGAGCAAGGAACTCTGGTGAGAGCAGAAAATAAAAGCAGAGTCCAGGATGGCAAAATCTTGACAGATGTGGCTTCCAACCCCACTGCACTCAAATTTGAATTTGTAAAGACAGGTTACAATTATGTGAACAGCCAAGACATTTAAGGTCATTTAATCTGGTTTTTAAGCAGCAGCAGATTTTTTCAGAGTGACTTTCTTTGAAGTTCCTTCATGTTCTCTCAGCTTGACTCCTCAACCTGACTCTGTAGCATTTTCACTTTCTGCTAGGATGTTAGAACCATCAACAGACAGGTAAATAGCACAGTGTCATCTCCACCCATTTTTCCCACCTTTTTTCAGTCGTCCCAGAGGTCCTTGAGTTTGGATGTGGCCAAAGAAGAGTATTCCGAGGGATAAATCAGACTGGAATAGCTCATTCTCCTCTCCCCTCTGCCAAAAGGTCAGAGGCAAGATAGACAGAAATGAGTGCATTTTTTTAGATTGAGAGAATGATAGCCTTACTCTCATAGGCTGAAGTCAGCTGATAAAGACAGCCCAGCTGGACTCTGCAGCCAACTGGTTAAATCCACCTTCAGAAAATAGATAGATAGATAGATAGATAGATAGATAGATAGATAGATAGATAGATAGATAAGATAGATCTATCCGTCTGTCAGTCCTCCTTCAGCTCTTGATTAGCTGTGTAACCTTAAGGAGTCCATCACCTTCCTGGGCTTCAGTTACCTTATCTGGGTATATTAGTACTTATGCATAAGGTTGTAAAAATTAAATAAATCTCATAACCTGTGAGATATTGAGAATTATAAGGTAAGTGAAATATTGAGAATAGTGTCTAGCCATGGACATCACTCAGTAACGGTTTGTCTGGACCCCATCACCTGTTCCTCCTTTTTCCTTTTAATGGCTGGCACCTTGTGAACTCCTATAACATCCCCTGCAGTCCCAATCTTGTGAGTACAGGATGGGCCTTCTAAGCAAGCCTCTTTAGGCTTGAGGTGCTTTTCCCTTCTATTGCTGTGGTTGGGCCTACAGGAGGGAAGCTATTTCTTGTTGCCAAACAGAAAACTTTCCTTGGGAAACCTACCTTTGCTTTCTCCCTAGGGCTGCATGTACCTTTTACCATTAGGGAGGTGCTTCCTGGAGTTTCTAGAAGACTTTTGGCCAAGAAGGGTACCTGAGACTGAGAGCAGTTTATATGCTTTTATCTACATAAAATGTTAGCATAAATATGTAAACTTTAAAAGTTAGCATTTTCATTTCCTAGCCTGACATTACATGGCATGGTCACACCTAAGTTCAGCAAAGTAGGGATGTATAATCTTCCCATAAAGAAGGGCACTGCAAGGGAAAGGCTCCAAAATATTTTGTAAAAAGTAATGCACTATACTACATATTGTATCACTGAATTCAGTTTATTAACATTTTACTTAGAATTTTGCAACATTCATGGGGATATTGCTCTATAGTTTCCTTCATACTTTATTTAAAAATCTGAAAATAAAAAATAAAAAATGACTTCTTACTGCAAGGTAACTGACAAACATGCATGGTAGCTAAATTTAAAAGGTAAGTGTTCTGCAGTGGGGGAAAATAAACTAATTTCTGCTTTGAAAGCTTTTTAATAACACATGGCATTTAATATACCACATGTGATCTGTGGTACCTGTGTCTGAGACATGTTTTTAATATTTTCATCTCTCAACTGTTTGCCCTGGATCATAAAATGTCATTGTTTTTCTGTACACATTCCTGACAGTACTTTCAACTCAGCAACTCTGCTGAAGTCAGTCAAAAGATGAGCCTGGACTATGAACAGGTTACTAGGTGGGTGAGAATCTTCTTGAGGATAGAGGCTTGAGGTTTTATTATCACCCTTCTGCTTACTTCATGACCCTTACCCTACACCCCTGTCATCAGGCCTCCTATATATATATAGCATCTTTTCCCCAGGAATCCCAACGAACAGTATAACCATTACCTCACCTGTAAGACAGGTAATTGATAATTATTCATATTTCTCATAAGAACAAACTAAAACACCAAAATAGTCAAGTGGCCTAAGGCTGCTTGCCTTCAGAAAACCCTCTAAAGCTGCCATCTATTGCACATTTCCCTGACCCATCAACTATGGCAGTGGACAGAGGCACCTTTTTGTCAAGTTCTTGCTGTTTTATGTATACTTATTTCAGCTTTATCTTTGCTGAATTGGTAAATGGAGAATGTTGGGAAAGAAGAAAGGTAAGAGGAAGCTAATAACAGAACAACTGAACAAATGACAATAAAATTTATGAGTTGAAAGGCATACAGTACATATTCAGCATGGTCTCTTAAATCTTTATTAACAGTAAAATCATATACTTATTCTCAAATCTGATGGCTAAAAGCTGAAGGCAAAATGCTAATACTGGCATTCATACTATAGCCAACTTACCTTAACAGGACTTTGTTTTATCATGTTTTCAGCAAACCTATACACTGGCCAAATTGGATATCTTATTTCTGGGGCATAGATCACATTTCCCCCCGCTGAGACTTTTTTCATGTTGTTCTTCCTACTTGCAAAGCACTCTATCATGCCCGCTTTATCAGAATATTAGACTTCAAGGCCCATATCATTTCACTTATATGTGAAATCTAAGGAACAAAAAGAACTAATTGAAAACAGACTCACAAATATAGAGGAAAATATGGTGACAGAGAGAAAGAAAGGGAGTGGGGGGACTGGGAGGAAGTGGTAAAAGGTTAAAGAAGTATAAATTAGTAGTTGATAGATGGTCATGGGAATGGGGAGCATGGCATAGGGAATGCAGTCAGCAGTAATGTAATGGCGAGGTGTAGAACCAGAGGGGAGATAGAGTAATCAGGAAAGTCCTTTCATAAACTATATAAATGTCTAAGCAATGTGCTGTAGTATACTTTAAACTAATAATAAAATAAAATGAAGGACTAAAAAAAATAGTAGTTACCTTAGGAGAAGCAAGCAGATGGCAAAGGTATATAGGTAGGAAATAAGAATGGAAACTATACCTCCCTGAATGTACCTTGTTTTATAGTTTTGACTTTGAAACCATGATATTTTGTTTTCATATAATTTAAAAATAAGGCACAAAGAAAAAATATTTAAAATATTGAAACAATATAGAGAAAAAATATTTCAACTGACTTTAAAACACTTCTGACTCAACATTCTTGGTGGGATATATCCTAGTGTCAAAACGAAACCCCAAGAAATCTTAAACTACATTCAGTGTGTGTGTGTGCGTGTGTGTGTGCGCGCACACGCGCGCGTGCGCGCGCGTGTGCATGGACATACACTGGAGACTTTCCACATTTGTAACTTCTCAACAGGGAAATCTGGCTCTTATTATCCTAGGTATATTTATGGATTTGCTCAAGTATAGAATATACAAAGGACAGCTCTGGAACTGCTAACTCTAAAAAGCAAAAAAAAAAAAAAGGAGGACTTAGAATTCAATATATGTTTTTTACATTTAAAGTTAAAATTTACATACAGTGAGATGCATCATTTTTAAAGCATACAATTACATGTACTTTTACAAATGCTTGCGTTCATGATCCATATTATAAAGATAATATGGACCTTTATATAAATCATTTCATGCATTGCCCCAGAAAATTCTCTTCTAGTCAAGTCCCAGGAATTCCTGCTCTGCCCCCAGAGGGAACAATATATTGACTTTTTTCACTATAAATTTAGTTTTGGTGCTTGAGATTTGGTTTAAAATACTCAATGTGCCAGTTAGTGTAGATTACAAAATTGTAATTGTCAAAGCTGGGGGTTTCTTTTACTGTTTCTCTACTTTTGTGAATTTTTGACTTTGTCCGTTTTTTTTATGTTAAGTAACTTTTCAGTATTAGTTCAGGTGTAGTCTTCTTTACGAAGTAATGAGGACACTAAAACTCTGTCTATGCTCCTTCATGAATTCTTATCATAGACCTTGAGTTTTCAAAATGATAAATTAGATAAGTATCAGGACATCTCAGGTAAAATATCTCCCTTCTCTCCAGTATCTACATAGACTCTCCCAGACTTTTCTCACAAAGCAAGTAATTTCATCTAAGTCAGGGAGGAAATTATGAAAGGATTTGCTTTAATATAGCTTTATACAAAATATTTTGAAAAATTAGATCAGCAAGATTTAAAAACAGTAAATTGAGTCACTGCCAATGGGGATGGGGTTTCTTTTTGGGATGATTTAATGTTCTGGAATCATAGGTGCTAGTTGTATTAACACTCTGAATATACTAAAAAACACAATTATACACTTGATAAGGGTGAATTGTATGGCATATGAATTATATCTTTAAAAATGTTATAAAAATTATTTTAAAACCAAAAAATAAAATATACAATTAATACTAAATCCAAGCTACTTGTCCAAAAGTCTATACTTATTTACCCTATATTCCCTTATCAAGCTGGATGGCAGATTGCTTTACTTACATATGACAGTTTTTTCTTCCCAATTTCAGCTGGATGATTTAAATGAAGATAAGAAAGATACAACGTAATCAGGAAAAATCTTTATTTGCTTTCCTGTTTGTTTAATTAATTAATTAATTAATTATTTTTAAGAAGAATCTTTTAAAAACTTGTGAGAGAATTATACCCCTCTTTGAAAAATGATACTTAAAGACCACTAGCATCTCAAAAGGAAATACAATGTTTTCCATTTCTGTTAAAAATGAGATGAAGGAAGGTAGCTAAGTCCATCACAGAATTAAAACTTAATATCTTAGCCCCCAAAAGAGGAACATGGAAGCAAAGAAAAGTAGATCTGAGTCATCTGTATAAGTTTTAATATTAAAGATGATCTTATTGTGTTTTGTTTTATTTTGTTTTGTTTTTTAATCTAGAAAACAATTCATGGCTCACGGGGAAAACTGAGCAAAAGCTGAAGCTTTGAGAACATGTTCCAGGGCACTTCATGGCCATGCTTCTGAAACCCATTTGGAGAGTCTGAGTGTTTTACTGCTCACAAGGGTTAGGTTCCGATTATTCTAGTGGTAAAAGTCTGGAAGATGGTTGTTAGAATCTTGTGTTCTTTTTTTAACCAGAAAACATTTTAAAGTTCAACAAATCATTTAATTTCTCTTTCATTGCTGTATTGGTTGGCATAAAAATTCCCTCATACCTATCTCATCTAAATCATTCATCATATAAAACTAGGAACTTAGATATTTTCCCTGAAAGATATTCATGTAAATTCCACTCTTTAAAATAGAGAATCAGAAAGAACTAAAATACAGTTGAACCTTAAACCATGGGTTTGAACTACTTATACATGGGGTTTTTTTCAATAACTATACTGGAAAATTTTTTGGAGATGTGGAACAATTTGAAAAAACTGACAGATGAACTAGGAAGCATAGAAATATCAAAAAATTTTAAAAGGTATGTCATAAATGCATAAAATATATGTAGATACTAGTCTATTATCATTTACTGCCATAAAATATAGACAAATCTTTCATAAAAAGTAAATTAATTAAAATCATATACACAAACACAGACCATACATGTTGCCATTCTCAGCAATGTAAACAAATGTGAAGATGCAATATTGCTATAACTGCATGAAATTAACTATAGTACATACTGTACTACTATAATAATTTCATAGCTACTTCCTGTCATGTCAATTATACTAAGCTACCATAAAGCAATCTTATTGCTACTTCATTATAAATACATAAATTGTTATACTTGTAAATAAATATGGATTTCTTTTTCACATTATCTTTCCATTTTTGATGTCTAGTGTTAGTAATATGTATAACAGCTTTAGTGTTTTGTATCAGGACAATATTGATAGACAGTTCATCTTGTAAACAATTCTCTTTTAGTAAACTTACAGTATATATTATGTAGTACAGTACTGTAAATGTATTTTTATAATGATTTTCTTAACATTTTCTCTTCTCTAGCTTTATTATTGGACTAGCATATAATACATATAACATACAAAATATGCGTTAATAGAATGCTTATGTTATCAGTAAGGCTTCTGGTCAACGGTATGCTATTAGTTGCTAAGTTTTTGGAGGATCAAAAGTTATGCATGGATTTTTGATTGCATGAAAGTGGTGGCAGCACCCATAACTCTTGCATTATTCAAGGATGAAATATACCGATTATTAGGAAGAATATAATGTATTTTTAATATAATACGTTTAATGCATTTTTTGATAATCTATATCCCAGTTTGTATGGTCCCCATTGATTTAGTTTTTATATAACCCAATTAGCTTTTTTCCCAATTATACCAGTAAGCCATCTCTCAAATTCTACTACCTTGCAGATGTAAATATTGGCTATAAGAGCTGATGATGGCAAGATCAGTACAAATTAATCACAACTACTCTGAAGAATCTACTGTATTGATGATACTTTCACATGACCTTTTTACAGATGTCAGGAATTATGACTTTATGATAAAGTTGTTCTTGTTGAGTACCAGAGTTAATAAGTTAAACTAAAAGACAAGACTAATTCCTAGTCCTAGTCCTAACATTGAATTTAGTAACTGATGGGCTCCATATTTAAATAAAGACCACTATTGAAAATTTTGCTGAGGGAAAACTATACTATTTTAACTATCATTGCAGAAGTTTAGCCTTTGGATCATTTTGTCTAACTTTAAAAATCTAGAGATTTTTAAAACTTTTGTCTTTATTTAAAATATATGTCATTTAAACTTCCAACAGTTTGATGACTCCTTAACTTTGATATTGCTACTAAATACTGTAGTTTCAGGGTTGGGGGGAGTGATTACAGAACATGTCCTTAGTGGTTTGCCAGAATTCAAAAGGAATGTTAGAAAAGTTAATCTGTGTTAAGCAATATTTTAAAAACTGCTTCCATTTTTCAAACTACAAACTAAGCTACTTCTAGGACCACATTTTAAGAAAAGTCACTATTCAAAACAAAGTAGGAGAGAGTAGCTACACTTCTCCTTCTTCTTCCCACTAAGCACAGCTATATACCTTGGACATATATAAAATAAACATAAGACAACTCTGAAAGATGAACAGAAGGCAGATTGGCTAAGGTCCAAGGGATGCAAGTGAATTCCCTGGGTTTTCTTCTGCCGCTTTTATCCCAGACTGTGTGCTGGTGAAACCAGCAGCCCAGAAACACCAAAGAGAACACAACAAAAGCCAAGAAAAGCTGCTCCCTCAAGCCAAAGGACCAGGAAAGAGGCAACCTTGAAAGGCAGTTTCACAGCAGTTACCCTACTCTACCCAAACACTACAGAAAAAAAAAACATGGCTTCACTCCTGTCAGCAAGGCCAAGTGGAGCTCCTAGACTTCTTCCCTCACTGGGCTGTAATGAGGCATCCCCTGATCCTCTGTTGGGGTGGGAGCAACAAAGGCCCAGTAGGGAGCTGAGACTTTCATCTCTGCCTGATGGTCCCCCTACCCACTGTGGGGTCAGTGGATACCACTTGGGGAGTCTACACTTCCACCCCCATTTATCAGGAATAAGCTTTATCCCTCCATGGTATTAATGGAGCCCACAGTAATGAGTTACCCCCCCATGCCTATATGTCAAAAACTTGATGTGATTCTAGATATTACTTCAATAAACTATAGCTATGTAGAATTCTACATCATAGGCTCTCTTCAAAGTATCTGGAACAATTGATAAAGTGATCTTTGATAAAGTCAACAATTATGCCAGGTACTTATTCTAATTATATGAAATCCATTAGAGACAGCTAATTGTTGTTACCAGGGACTAGAAGAAGGAAAGAGTGACAGCTTAATGAGCACAGACATCCTTTAGAAATTAGGAAAAGGTTTAAAACTGGATCATGGTGGTGGTTGCATAGCACTGAATGTACTTAATGCCACTGAATTATGCACTTCGAATGGTTAAAATGACAAATTTTATGGTATGTTTATTTGACCACAATATCTTAAAAGCCAAGAAAAATCTGAGAGAAATAATTGGGGCAGAATTATATTACCAGATAACATTATAAAACTATAAAAATTAATTGAATATTGTACAAGTGCTGAAATAAATGACAGATTAATGGAGCAGAATATAAATCCTGAGTTTAGCGTGTTTAAATATTTAGCATGTAATAAAGGTGGTTTGAAAATTGGAAGAAATATTTGATTATTTTATAAATGATTATGAGATCATAATAAAATATGGAAAAAATCAACTGAATTCCCCCCCTCCCACCTGGCAGTAGTGAGGAGGCACAATACTTAACCCCACTTCATCCATCATTGTGGTATCACAGAAAGCCTACTAAAATAGATTTAAATGATACAGTTTCATAAAATCAAGTGTCCAGTATACAAAAGAAAGTCACACTTTCATAGGGAGGACCAGGAAAATCTTAACTTGAAGGAAAAGGACAATCAACAGATACCAACATAGAGATGACACAGATGTTGGAATTATCTGACAAGGATTTTATAGCAGCCATCATTTTAAAAAGCTTCAATAAGCAATTGTGAACATGCTTGGAAAAATGAAAAAAAAAGTCTTAGCAAAGAAATAGAAGGAAGAACCAAATGGAAATTTTAGAACTGAAACATATAAATGAAATTAAAATCTCACTGGATGGGCTGAACAGCAGAATGGAGAGGACAAAGGAAAGAACCCACAAGTTGAGGATAAAATAGAAACTACTTAATTTGAACAAAAAAAGGAGACTGAAAATACTACCAATTGGTCTATAACAAAAAGATCTAACCTTCTTGTCATCAGAGTCCCAAAAGGAGAAGAGGGGAAGTTGGGGCTGAAAAAGTATTTGAAAAAAATAATGGTTGAAATTATTCAAACTTGGCAAAAGAAATAAACCTATATATTCAAGAAGCTGAATATATATCCAACCATAAACCCAAAGAAATTTATGATAAGAAAAACTTCAAGTGCTAAAAGAACTGTCAACTCCTAATTTAATTCTATATCTGATGAGATTATCCTTCAGGAAAGGAGGATAAAGACATTCTTGGACAATTAAAAACTAAAATAATTTGTTGCTTAATTTTATCTACCCTAAAAGGATGACTAAATGAAATTCTTGAAACAATTATTTTTTTAAAGGAGACTTGGAACATCAGAAAGAAAAATGGAAAGAGCAAAAATATGGGTAAATGTTATAGACTTTCCTTCTCCTCTTGAATTTTCTGAATTGGTTGGTGATAGAAACAAAATTTACGACATTATCTGATATACTTAAACTGGGAAAATGTTGACATCAACTAATCTTTGCTGGGGTGAAATAGTTCTTTATCCAAATAGTTACAGGAATCTACATGTAATAAAAATGGTGTAGAACTATACACATATGTGGAACTAATGTCAATTTCCTGGTTTTGATATTATACACTTATCTAAGATATAGCTTTACTGTTATTTCAAGTCTCTACAAGTCTATAATTATTTTAAAATAAAATGGTTTTAAAACTGTAGAACAGGGACATTGATTATGCTACTTCAAAATGGCAGGGATGAGGTGATAATCGTCTCCTGAATAATTTCTAACTCTCTGAAGATTAAACGTGTATCTTCCTAAATATCTTGATTTGTTTTTTTCTAGGTACATTTCTTTCACAATTTATTAGAAAGCTGGCCATTTTAATAATAGAAACAACTGAAGATATTTTCATGGAAATCCATCACAGTATATTGAAACTAAGAACACTTTTATCTAAAAAGTTGTTATATTACTGTTGATAATATATTTAGTAAAATCGTTTTAGTTAATAAAACCCTTACCTATTTTAATGAAATCTATAAAAAGGAATGCAATCAAAGTCAAAAGATTATTCTACCATTGAAAATAAACTGCTCCCCACAGGATTGTATCAATATTGGTTTTAAATAGGAAATTTCCATTTCAAAGACGTTCACTAACTTGGGGCTCAGCAAACTTTTTCTGTAAGGAGCCAGTTAACTATTTTAGGCTATACAAGCCATAAGGTTTCTGTTGCAGCTACTCAACCTTGTAATGTTAGCAGCCATAGACAAATGTGAATGAATGAACTATGTTCCCCCCAAATTTAATTTACCAAATAGGCAGCAAGGGCCATTGTATGCTGACCTCTACACTAGCTTAATTTTAGGTTATTTATCCTCTAGTTATTAAAAACACTGTCCAAATTAAAAAAAATAGTTTTAAAAAATTATTGTTATGGACATTAACTAAAATGTAGCCCAAGTAGAATCTACTGAGCTAAGAGCTCTTGACTAACAATCAGGAAAGCCTAATTATTCTAATTATTCTATCCTTTGTTCTGCCTGAGCAGCTGACTGGCACTGATGCTCAAAACTAGTGAGGCTGTTAATCCAAAAGTCCAGTTGCAGACACGGCCCATTAAAAGGAAAGTCTGCAGCTGCTATAACCTCTCTCCCACTCAGCTGTTCTGGACTAGGCAGCCTTACATCTTTGCTCTCTCCTAACTCTTACTATTACAGGGTGATTTCTTATTTCTCTCCCTAGTTGTAGGGCTTCTATTCATCTATACCCCAGGTGGCTCTGCTTGCTGTTTGCTCCGTGTTTCTGTCACAACTTTGATGTGGTCACATGAGAATATGAACAAAGCCTCTATTATTTATGCTTTTGTCCTGGATTTTAATTATGATGTCTTGATAAACTCTTTGGGTTCATCTTGTTTGGGACTCTGTGTTTCCTGGGCTTGTATATCTATTTCCTTCACCAGGTAAGGGAAGTTTCTGTCATTATTTCTCCAAATAGGTTTTCAATTACTTGTTCTCTCTCTCTTCTTCTGGTACCTCTATGACATAAATGTTGGGTACATTTGATGTTGTCCCAGAGGCTCCTTAAACTATTTTCACTTTTTTTGGAGGGGGTGGGAGATTCTCTCTTGTGGCTGTTCTTATTGGATGTTTTCTGTTACTTTATATTCCAAATCACTGTTTCAATTCTCCACTTAGCTAATCTATTGATTCCCTGTAATGTATTCTTCAATTCAGTTATTAGATTCTTAATTTATGATTGTTTCCTTTTGTTTTCTTTCTCCATTTTTATGTTTTCTATCTTTTTGTTAAAGTTCTCACTGAGTTCATCTGCTCTTCCCAAAGTTGATAGAGCATCCTTTTAACCACTGTTTTGAACTCTACATCTGGTAGATTGCTTGTCTCCATTTAGTTTAGTTTTTTTTTTTTTTTTCTGGAGCTTCGTTCTGTTCTTTCATTTGGGACATGTTTCACTGTCATCCCAGTTTAGATGCATGTGTAGTATTATGTATTATAGGGCTGCTATGTTTCCCAGCCTTGGTAGAGTAACCTTTTATAGTAGTTGTGCTGTGGGGCCCAGTGGAACAGTCTTCTCTACCCACCTATGCCAGGTGCTCTAGGTATGTACTTTGTATGGGTTGTGTGTGTCTTCCTGTTGTAGTTGAGTATTGGTTTCTATTTGCATGTCAGTGGGAGGTATTGACCCTCGGGCTGATTGGCTGTGAAAAATGGCTGGTGAGTGACTGGCAGAATTCGTTTTAGCAGGACTCTGGTGTCTACCCAGTCTGCCTTATGGGTGTTTTGTCTTCAGATGCATCCCTGTGTGGTGCTCCAGCTCAGTCCAATACAAGACACTGAGTGTAACAGTCCCGAGGCCTCCTGGTATGAATCTCACTGTAGGCCTATGCCCTTCCCAGGGCTACCTGGCATGAGCCACCGAGCGATACTCTGACGGTCACTACCCATGCTGGGTTTAGAGGTGCGTAGAGAGGTCAAGCCAACTGAGACTGGCTGCCACAAGTGCTGGGCTTGGAAAAGCTTAGTAAGAGATAAAGGACACACTGGAGCCAGATGGATTTAATGAACCTTTGAGAGATTTTAGGAAGTCTACTGCATGAGCCAAGACAGATTCTTTGTATGGAAAAGCCTTTGGAAGTGGCTTAGGTGAAACTACAAATTAAGTGAGGGGATCACCAGAGTGGGGCAACCAGTGTTAAAAACATTAATGGAAACTCAGATATGATGGCCCCCTGTATCTGCAAGATGGAAAATGGGGAGGGCTCAACAAAGAAATAATGGATTCTACCAGCACTTCTGTTTAGGAGAAAACCTCCCCTCCAGCCCTTGCCCTGAAACCAGACAATTCAGTTCTTCCCAATATGTCTCTGTTGCCTTTCAAACTTGCTGCCCCTGCACTGGAGCTCAGAGGAAGTGAGTCAATGAGTCTGCACACAGGCACATTAAAAGGAGTCCCTGGAACTTCAGCCACCCTCTGTCTTACTCAGCCACAATCTCTGCTGTTTTTCACAGCCAGAAGCTGTGGAGAGTTCTCTTCTCAGCACTGGAACCCTCGGCTGGAAAGCCATGTGTGGTGCTGGGACTCCTTGTTTCTTCGAGGGCAACTTGGAAGCTGAGCTATCCCTCCTAATTTTTAACAATCACAGGTGGAGGTGAGACCAGCCTGATCTGTTTCTGCCCCTTCTACCAGTCTCCGAGGCAGCTTCTTCTTTATGTCTTTAGTTGTAGGACTTTTGTTCAGCTAGACTTCAGGTAGTTCTCAATCATGCTTGTTCTGTAGTTTAGTCATAATATTGATGTGGTCATGAGAGGAGACAAGCACAGAATTTTCCTACTACACCACCCCGATCAGTTCAATCCTAACTTTTTAAAAAATGTCAGTTCAAGTGCTTTCTCTCCCAGGAAGCCTTTACCTATGCCAGCAAAATATTCTAAGCTCCATTTTTTGGGGGCAATTATTATTATTTATATTGCTATTATATATATATTATATATATATAAATATATATATATATATATAATATATATATATAATATATATATATATATATGCGTATTATCTCCTTGATAAAATTAATTGGCTAGAGGATAAGAGTAAAGACTTCATTTTATATTCTTGTTACCTAATAAAGCACAAAAATCTTATAAATGATTAAATAAATTAATGTTAAATATTTTACATCTGAAGTGTCATTCCCCAGCAACCTCAAAATTGTAAAGTAATTCAGATCTTACCTTCAAATCAAATGAACTACATCATGGGCATGTAAAAAGTGAACACCTTCTGAAATCTGCCTCATGAGTCTCTGAACATCTTTTTCTTCAAAGACTTTTTCTCTGTCTATAACACAGTGGTCAAAGATTTCGCCCCCAGTGGCACTACAGAAGGATAGAAGTGTATTTTAATTATATACATTAAAAAACACAACTTATTAAAATATTTAATCCTTTTTAGTTCTTAATATTTATACACATTAAACATCTTTATCTAGATAAACTATAATTTGAGTGTGTGTAAACTTTTGTCCACCCACATGCCTACATCCATTTGTTTTCTTTTTAATAAAAATAAGAATGTGAAGTCTCTAATATGAACTGAGGTTAGCATTTCCAAAGCTAAATAAAAATATTAGTATAGGAACTTTATAAATCAAATATTAATAATAAAATACATTAATATATTTTAAAAATCAAGTAGTAAAATATATCAACATATTTCAAGTAAAATGTTCTCAAGAATTTTGCTTCTAGAGTACCTAAAAACATTTTTTTTAATGCGAAATGTGAAAATAAAGCAAATACCCTCCACTGAAGACCCTTTTCCTAATCTTAGAGCCACATTTGAAGGTTATCCCTATTATCACTTAAGCGTAACATATCCTTCCAGGATGATCAGCTAAGAAGCTACTATGAGAGCATGCGGGACAATGAGAACCCAATACAGAAGAGAAACAGCAAGTACAGAGAAAAGGGAAACATAGGCAGGTGAAACTTAACTGGAAGACTTGGTAATTATACATGAGCATTAAAGGAGATAAAAGAATCAAGGATAGATTCAAGGTTTCTAGCTTGAGTTATGAAATAAGTGGGATACCATTGAGAATGACAAACAAAAGAAAACTAGGCATTAGAAGGAAAATGCAAGAGTGTACACACATTGATCCTGAATCTATGTGATACATGGCTGAATAGGGGATATGAAGTAGGTATTTGGAGCTTAGCAGAAAACCTAAGGTTGGAGACAGATTTGGAAATAATCAGCATGTAAATAATAGCTGAAGCCACAAAATATAGATTGTTATCAACCAGGGTAAATGTACAGAATATAAATGTATGACAAGAGTAATAGTAATAAATTCTGGGGAGCATTTGTATTTATACAGTAGAAGGTTAAAAGGCTCTGAGAGAAATTTTTTTAAAAGGCCACATGAAAGCAAAGGAAGAACATAATTTCACAAAAGAAGGTGTAATATCAAGTGTTTAAAGAGAAGCAGAACAAATACTAAAATGAGACAGATTTTGGCAAACAGAGCTGATGACCTTATGAAAGATTTAGAAGAGCAGATGACATTAGACTGAAAAGTAATGGAGTACTGGCATGAACAGATGAACAGATTAATGAAATAGAAGAAAATTGATTGGAAGGGGAGGAAAGCTGTAAATTTAGACTATTCTTTTTAAGGAGAACAGAAATAAAGGAAAGATAAAGGCAGGACAATAGTTTTAAAGATGTCAAAGCTCAGGAAAAGGAATTTTAGTATTGAAGAGACTGAAATAATAAAAAATGAAAAGAAAAGAACCCTTCTAAGAGGAGGAACTAAAACTCTAAGAAAGGTTAGAAAATTGATTAGAAAACAAAAACACAGGTCCTAGAAAAGGTTGACATTAGTAAAACCTTGGAGTTAAGCAGTAGAATCTCTTCCTTCAAACAGAAGAGAAGGGCATGAGAGCAGTAAAGTCAGGGTGATGAGGAGGGAGTGTGTGTCTGATGGTCTTCATTTTCTCCAAAGGGGAGAAAAGGATAGGTATCTAATAAAGTTGGAAGTAGGTGACACAGTAAGTATGTAAAGATTTTGATTAGCCCCTGGGGAATGTTAAAAGAAGAGAAGGAGAGATTATGTAAAGAATTACCAAACTATACCAAGAACCCAACTGAGGATTCTACACCAAGAACTCTTAACACTTGTAAAAAGCAGATCAAAAACAATGTAAGTCTTCCCAAAAATGTGCAAGAGACTGACACACAGCATGTGTCCAGGGACAAACTGGCAGAAGGAGTTGCAGAGGACAACCCAAGAAGAAAGAAATAATGTGAGGTACTGGTGAGACATTAGTTGAAATAACTACTAAAGAAGAGAAAGAGGAAAAAAAAGAAAGATAAAAACTCAGGAGCTGACTGAAAGACTGGAAGAACTGAGAAGAGTTAAGGAGTAAAGTTTGAAGAGCAGGTTTTGTGAGAATGTGAGAGGAACGAGATCTTGGTGAGAGAATAATAGTTCAGAGTCTTTTCTAGATCAATTTTCAATTCTGCCTCGACCTCTCCAAAACAAACTGAAACCAAAAATCTAGGTAGGCAGGGAGCTTACATTTGAGATTCCTAAACCAAGATTTTTTTTAAAATTAAAAAGCTTTATTGAGATATAATTCATATATACTACATTTCTCAACCATTCCGTCATTCTTGGACATTTCTACTATTATAATTAAAAATACATTGTGGAAAACACTTTTGTGCTTCTCAATGTGTATTTTATTATTCCTTTAGAAGGTTTTCCTACAAGTGAATGACTGAATTAAAACATGATTACAAGACTCTTGGATTATATTATCAAGAGGAAGACACTATTTTAGTATAGACATTTTTCCCTCTATACCTCTATAAGCTTTTAAATGAAAACAAGATAATACTATACACATTGTTATTTTGTAACAGCGTTTTTCTTTTTAACAATACATTTAAAAAACTTTTCTATGTCTATACATTTCTATCTACCTTATCTTTTTAAATGACTGCATAGTAATCCATCTTATAATATTATTTATTTATCCAACACCTTTCTGTTAAACATCCAGATTATTTTTTTGTTATATAAATAATGCTATACTAAACATTTTTGTAATACATCTTTACATAACTGCATTATTTCCTTGTGAAAAAAATTTATGTAAGTGAAATTGCTGGGTTAAACAGTATATGTTTTTCTTAAGGCTATTTTCTAGAAAAGTTGTACCAATTAAAACTTCTATTGGTAGTATAAATCAGATGAAACCCATGATTATCACTTTTTAAAAACATCTTTATTGAGATATCTTTGTCATATAAAAATTAAATGTATTTAATTCTAAAACTTAATGTTTCTATGTAGAGACTTTTTCATATATATATATATATACACACACACACACACACACACACACACACACACACGCACACTTACACACACATACACAATCGCAACAATCAAGCTAAGTACCATATCCATCACCTCTACATAGTTACCATTTTGTGTGTGTATGTTGAGAAGATTTAGGATCTAACTTCTTCACAAATTTCCAGTATATAACACCATATTGTCAACTATCCTCACCATGCTGTACTCTATAACCTTTATAACTTAGTAAATTTGTATACCTGTAACTCTATAACATTTGACCAACATTATCTGAATATAACTTTTCTTTATAGTCTCTGCTAACCTTCTAAGAGGAAACTGACAACTTATTTTTAATTTGTGTTGTAAAACTTATTAAGAATCAATATTTTTCATGTACATAGAGGCCATTTACATATGTTTCTATATGGAATTTCTCTTCATATTCTTTTTCCACTTTTTTAAACTTGGAGATTCATGTTTTGTGTATACAATGTTTGTAAGATCTTTATTATTAAAGACCGTTAAATTATTTTATGTGAACAAAAATTAGGGCTATTTTTCCCTGAGTTTTTCTTTCTGTGTGTGTGTTTATTGATGTATTAAGGCTTTTAATATATTCAAATCATTCAAGCTTTTCCTCTGACAGGAGAAGCAGAGAGGAAAATAGGATTTCTTAAGAAGAAAAAACTGTCCATATTCCAAAGCTGTTTTCTATGCTGTTCCTACTTACTCAAATTTAAAACGCTGTATGAATCAAAACAATTGCTTCTAAAAGAAAAAAAAGAGAGAGAGATTAATTCAGACCATACAAACCTGTAAGGAACTATAAAATGTCTTTTATTTTAATCTTGATATTACATTCTTAACAATGTCACTCATAGGAATATAAGAGAACTTTATCCTATTATCAGAAGAATGTCATTAAATAATGAATGTGAAAAATCTAATATACATTCATCCTTGCAGATTTGAAACATAACAAATTAATATGAGAAACACATAAAAAAATCCGGAAAATCTTCAGATTTCCAGAGCACCAGGCCTTGCCATATTATCACAAATGAGCGGTTTCCTGTAAAGAAAGGGTGAACTATCAAAACAAACTCAGTCTAAGGAGAACAACACTTATTATTCCAGAACTAAGGTAATTTCTGATGGAGTCTCATAGACATCATGTAAATTAATGACCCAAGGACAGTCCTGTGCTAGTTCAAGTACAGCAGTTTAATGAATTATTTCCATCCGACAATCTTGGCCTTTTCTTCTCTTTCTCATGAACTTTGCTGCGAATTCTTTTACAGAATCTTTCTTTATGCATTTCCTCATCACTGTAAATTTCCCCATACAATTAAACAAAAACATTAACTGTTAAAGTTAATCACTTTCTAGAGGTGATCAATTTTAATAAAATTTCCAAATATCCAGATTTTGAAATCAATGGATATTTAAATCTAGGTCATAGGCTATCATAAAAGTAGCTCCTAAGAATTTAACAGAATACATCTATAATCAAATAAAATAAAATTTATAAATCTTCAAAATTTATTCTTCTAAAGAAAACCCAAATATTAAAGTCAACATTTTTTACAGTTATACATAAAAATAATTTATTTTTGTACACATTTAACATAAAAATGATTTAAATCTTTTAAAATGCCATTTGACTTTTTAAGAAAAACTAGTTATCAGAATTCCTAAAATAATTAATTTCATGTTACTAATTGACTCTAATATCATCTTCCAAAATTATAAAAGTTAAGGAACTCATTTATATATCATTTCAAATATCATCAGCTGGAAATGTCTAGTTACCATATAGAGATAGATATAAGCATTATTTTGAAACACTACACTACCATTTGTTATTAAACCAATAAGCAACTCACACAGGACTCAGTATTGATTAGGGGTATTAGCTCTGGAATTAGACAGATGTGAGCGTGAATCCCACAAATGGCTATGCTGCTCACATAACCTTGGGCAATTTATTTAATTGTTTTAAGTCTCATTTTTCTTATCTATAAAAGAAAACACAAATGAAATCTATTTCACAGAATTGTTGTGAGAATTATAGTATACAATATATGTAATTGCTTAGCATGGTACTTGCCATGAAGTAAGTACTTAATAAAATTAATTTTATTGCATGGTACTCAGCATATAGTAAGTGCTCAAAAACTTTATTAATCAAATAGTTAAGTCATGATAGTCATCACTTATAAATACTCAAGGCTTAAGTTGAAAGGCAACTTAGAAATCACTTAGTTTTTGTTTGTTTGTTTGTTTGATTTTTCACCTAGTGCTAAATGCCAATGTCTTCTTTCAAACTGTGAGGTAGTCTCTTCCATCTCTAAGTGCATATTATTTTAATAAGGTTTTCAATATATGTCTGAACCTAACTTCAGGTGAAGGGCTATAGTCCGAGCAGTACAGAAAGACTCATTCTCTCTTCTAATTGACAGCATATCAGATATTGAACATAGCTAACATGATCTGTTACCTGCCACTCTCTTTTCCAATTTTCAATCATTCCTTATCCATATCAGGTTTTTAGACCTCATAAGTATTATTATGGCTTATCAAAACTGCTGATACAATGTGCCAACCAAATTCGAAGAAACTACTCCATGTATTATCTGATCAAAAGTATTACATGATTATTATTTTGTTGATCTTGGCACAATATAACCTAATATCACTTAAAAAAAACTTTGATAGTTTTTTTCATAGTTCTTGTGGGGCTGGTAAATAAACTACCTAGATCTTTTTCTTCTTGAATTTTTTCAAGCAAGTGTACTCATACTATATTTTTAAAATTTAAAAAAAAATTAAATGTGAGATTTTAATTTGTTCTGTTAAATTATAATTTCTAGGTTTTAGCCAAGAATTCTAGACTACTGACATAATTTTGAGTACTAATTCTTTTTTCCTAGTTAATTTATTATGTGATTTTGATGCCATCTATATTTTTGTTACCATCAGTAATAAAAATGTTAAAATATGAATCCTTAGACATAGCCCTCCAGTAGTTCAATATGGTGACAATCTACCTAATGGTACTTTTGTTCAGATCAGAGTTCTTTTTGTTCATGGAAATATGAAAGATTTATACAGATATTGGAGAGATCAAACCATAAACATTCTTCACAGATAAATACCTCCATTTATTTTACCCATAAAATCTCTATGAAACTTAAAAAGGTTTCTGATGATCTTTGTATTCTTTTAAAAAAGAGAAAAGATACCATTACTAACTTGATTTTTAAAAATACCTATATGTCTGAAGTTTCAAAAGTAGAGATAAAAAATAAAGTTTAATTTGTGAAAAACTAACCAACATAAAATTGATAGCAAGCATGTTCCTGATAAATTAGAAATAACTCAATTGAGCTGCCTTCAAAGTACTCCCACATCAAACACACAAATGTTTTTTTATTACCACACCTAAAATTCAAGGCGATAGAGTACAATACAATAAGTAAAATACTTCTTATTATCTGGCCCAAAAATATATACTTGAAGACAAGATTGAAAGACAAGGGACTCGAGAAGTGGATTCACACACATTGCTAACTTTGAGAACCTTTGTCACAGAAGATTTATTGCTAAATTCAGGGACCAGAGGCAAATATATGGAAGAAACTTATATTTATTCGATATCTGAGGCCATGCATTCGTTTCTTTGGGACAGCAGAACAGTTCTCATGGCTCTCCTCTAACGCCAAAACTATTTTTGACATTACATTTGTTTTTGTAGATACATCTCTCACAGTTTTAGGTTTACTCTTTTCTTTCCACAATATCATGCACTATACTGAGAGACAGCAAACTTTTATGTAGAGTCAGGTAGGTAATATTTTTGGCTTTGCTGGCCAGAATGTGTCTGTCATTACTAAGGCCTGCTGCTATAGAGTGAAAGCAAGTCAGAGACAATAGGTAAATAAATAGGTGTGGCTGAGTTTAAAAAAACTTTTCTGCATTCTGAAATCTGAATTTCATATAATTTCTATGTCATTAAATATTACTCTTTTTTTATTTCCAACCATTTAAAACTGTAGAAAGCATTCTATATAGCTCATGAGCCTACCTCTGCACTATCCCATGCTGAAGAAAACTCTTTCATCATTCTAATACTGTGTATCACTGAAACTGGTAACAAGACAGCAGACCACATGGTTTGAGGAAATGTTTATTGCCTTCATCTCTAAATGACTGGTGCAATGGGAGAACCTTTAAAACTATTCAAGGAGAAACAGTAGATAAAAAATGTTTTCTGGGAACCAATCTTTCTGTAGAGCCACATAGTACATAGAAATGTGGGATTCAACATTCGAGGAATAGAATATATAAGGTTCTGAAATTATAAGTTCAAAAACTGTAGATGCTAATTGGAGTAGGTGTGTGTGTGTGTGTGTGTGTGTGTGTGTGTGTGTGAGAGAGAGAGAGAGAGAGAGAGAGAGAGAGAGAGAGAGCGAGCTGAGGTTCTAGGTCTGATTCTAGATTATAATAAGGTGCTTTTTTATACCCGTATTATATTATTTAAATTGGTCTGAAATATTAGTTTACTGCATTGACCGTCTCCCTTGCTTGACACTGTGTTCCAGGGACCTCATTTACCATCCTTCTTAGTATATTCATAGCACTCTGCATAATAGCAGCTACTCAAATATGATATGATAGCATCCTGAATATATATACTGTTCTTACTATTTTGTTAATAATAAGTTCTATGGGAACTTAACTTCATAAAGTTTAATATTTTAGCCACATTGAACTACTTGCCATTCTTCCACTGAATTTTAATTCCACTGTGCTTATTTGTTTTATTGCCACTGGCTGGATCTTTCATCACTACTACTGAAACCCCATTCATTCTTTAAGGCTCAGCTCAATGTTATTTTCCCCATAAGATTTTACCATTTGGCATGCCATTTTGCCTATAAAGGGAATAGTGACTGAGTTGTTACATTGAGCAATAATTTCCAGAGCCTAGTAAAGTGCCTTATAGGTTTAATATATAAGTATAATATTTGCTTAATTGCTTTGGGGTGATGGCTTAAATGTATCAAAGTTCCACTTAAGAAAGACCTAGAACAGATTCTGTCTTCCTTACTTCTAAAATGAAAAAAAACAAACAAACATATCTGTTAATCTTAAATGTAAAAATCCATCAGATTAGACATCAGCATGAGAGAACAGGGTTTTAAAAGTCAGACTCAGTTTTAAATTCTGGCTGATAACTTTATAATCTTGGACAATTTACTCAACCTTTCTGAGCTTAGGACAGAGGAGTTTGGGGGTGATCTAATTTGAACTCTGTACTTGATATATGAATTTTCTCAATAAATCTAGTTTCTTCTTTCTTACCTGAATAGGTGAATCAATGACCATAGCTACTTAGCTTTCCAATGTACTTGGTTCAATAATCAGATTTTATTAAATTTTATTACTTATAAATTTGTAAGAGGCTGAAAATAATTATCCTTAAGTTTATGTATTTTAAACTAGGATTTTAATTTTACATTATAAGCTCCAACTTTACAAAATTAACATGGTTGACTTAATGAAGTATTTGCCTTGGAGCAGAAACCATACTTTCTAAGCAATGCCTGCTGCTGAACAACAAACATAGCCAACTTTTTTGTCCACCCAAAAATATCAGATTACCCAAAATTCTTTGTAAATATTTTTCAAATTAATAACTAGTTGCCAAGAAATCTTAAATAGTATCTGTACTAAAAGAAAGCAATTTCTATATGGATAATATTATTTAAGGGTCTTTTATTTCTAAAAAAGAAAATTATAACTTACAGTTTATGTCACATACTTAAGTAATTGTCAGATACACAACCTGAAGCCATTACCTACACTCATGAATCTAGGTAAAGGACACACACTTCTTGAAATACACCCACCTCTGCATCCCCTTCAACTTAAACATTTTCTGATAAAAATACTTTGTTGTTCCTGTTACTGCCAACTGCTCTGAGGAGAATGAGTTAGGATATCCTATCTACCATAAGGCCCATGTCGGATGTTAGGAGGCAACTATCAGACATTGAGCTAGGCATGGTTTGTTCTAATTTGCAACTCATTATCTCTCACTAAAACTATGATAAATTGCTCTATCTACAAGATAGACTACAGATTATTCTTTGAAAAGCATCTATGGCATAGTGGAAGTTATTTCAAAGTTAAGAGTCTCAGATTAGTCTCTCATAAGACTCAGTCTATCTCTGTCTTGATTTTCTTATCTGAAAAATAAGACTTTCTAAACATGCTTATGATGAGACTTAAATAAGATAATACATGTGAAAAAATTTGTAAACTGTAAGGCCTTATATATTTATGAAGTACCTGTTCTAGCAGAAAATTCATTTATATTTTTTATTTTCCCCATAGGAAAATTCAACAATGAGTTGACTATAAAAAGTAATAATATAAAATATATATAATAAAATCAAATAATACAAAAAACAAAAGATGTTCTTTTGGCTTTAAAAATCTTTTTTCTTAACTTAAAATTTATGAATATATCAAAAATATTAAAGTTAAGGACTAGATAACAAAAACACATGTAAGGCAAGTCATTTGATGTGCAATTAATATAATTTTAAATTTCTAGAAACACCTTTCTGTTGAGTCTATCAATAGACTCAAGGGATATCAAAATTATGAAAAAACTCTCAGAACTTAAGGTCATGTCTCCTGTGCCTTGTTTACATTGGCACATATCCTGACTCAAAGAAAGGCTTAAGAATAACAAATCAAGCTTCAAGCAATTAAAGAAAATTTTGCATTGTATATTTACTCACATTTAGGCTGCCATGAACTCTGCTGGAGATATGAAAGAATATCACATTTCTTAAAATAATTAATATTACATCTTGTCATTACCATGGAATCAATAGTGACTATTTAAAAAAATTTCTTTCAGCACCATTTCAGTGAAAGCTTTATATTTCTTTAAGGTAAAATAATGGTAACTACTGAAAGAACTCAATTTCTGTGTTTGAACAGTTAGCTATTCACAGCTCTTCAACATTTTCAACTAAATGACAGGCCATAGCCTAAAATGAATATATCTTCTGTTTGTCCTACTATATCATTAAAATATAACAGGAATAATTTTTTTAAGTTCTATATCAGCATGAGGTCAATTAGTTTGTCAACTAATTAAAAATTAAAAAAAGAAAAAAGAGGATAAAAGTTTATTAGACATGCAATCGGAGTTAATGGTTGGAAAAAGAGGCAATTTTTCTATCCTGCTACAGAGAGGATTATGCATAAACACACTTAGTTATGTCAAAACCATAATATACTGGCAAAATTTATAAACCTTAAACAAAGACTACTTATTACACAAAATGAACTTTTATTTTCTGAGACTTCTAAACAGTTCTTATGTTTTTTGAATGAGATTTCATTACTTACACCAAAGATAGAAGCATATTTTGAGGTTTTGCAGGTTTTCTTAGTTTTACTTTTTGGTTATATGTAAAAAAATTTCATTGAGTTACACAATGAATTACATTTATTGAGTGCCCCACCCTAGGCAAAGTATAGCCCTAATGCTATGTGTTTTATTTAATTCTCTTAACAAGTCTATGAGACAATCAATAGCGAGGTAACTTACTCAAGTACACATAACTAGTTAAGTAAAAAGCCAAGATCCAATCACAGACTGACTCCAAAGCCTATGTTCTTAACCACTGTATTAAACTTCTCCATGATGAAAAAGTGAACAAAAAAGAAACAAATATATTAATTTTATTTTTCAGTTTTAAGCTTATATATCAAGTATCTATCAAAGTGCATTGTTCTGCTGCTTCAGTAGTTATTACTTTTTTTAAAAGAAGATGTAACAACCTTAAAAGAAACAAAAAACAAACATCTTATAGGAAAACTAATTGTATAACAAAGATTAAAACCAAAATTAAAAGGAACATTCCTGGAAGAATTAGTCTTACAACACCTAGTAGGGTGTAAATCCATTTATTTTTTTCAGATTAAATCATCATCTGTTAAATTAACCAGCATTAATGAAGTAAATCTTGTTCCAGAAAGATGTTTTTCCTTTTGTTAATATATGGAATAAATATGACATTTTAAAGGTAGGTTCCCCCTCAAAAAACGAACAAACAAACAAACAACTATTTCTAAAAGTTACCTTAAAACTTGTAGAAAAGCAACAGCTTTAACATTGTAACCAATATTATAAGACCTTCTTTTCCCAAGACCCTAGATGAAGTCTGTAATAACTGTCAGACCCTTTCCTCATTACAACATGGTGCTATTTTGCAACCACAACAAATGTTTGCAAAAATAGCTAACATTTATTAGATGTTATTGTGACAGCCTACTGAAATGTGATAAGGAAAGAGTTAATAAAAAAAAAAAGTCTGAAAACCAGCCAAAGGAGGTCTATACCTTAGTAATGTTTAACTAAAGCAAAAGGCCTACTTCCCGAAACCCTTAACTGCCTCCTGTTAATCATAAAATTTATAACAATGTAACAATGAGTTTATAGCTAACTTCCAATTTTAGCTTGTGCCGCCATGCTCGCTTGCATGACATGAGAAACAATCAATTGTATATAAGCTGGACATGATTCTTGTATGGGGCTGCTCTTAGCAAGGATAGCTGCTGGCTAATAAACAGCTTTTGAGAGCATACTTGGTTTTGTCTATTCAATATTGGCCACAACAATATTCAATATCTATTCATGATTAATTGTAAAATTTTAGCAACCTAGAAACAAAAAAAGGAATTTCCTAAACTTAATAAAGTAGAACTCTCAAAAACTTACAAGAAGCAAGATCACTGAAGTCAGGGACACAACAATAATACATGCTATCACTACTCTTATTCAGTGTGCAGTAAAGATTATAAACAGTGCAATCAGACTAAAATGGTGCTAATATTGGAAAAGAAGAGTTAAAATGATCAGAAAAAGGACAAAATTAATAAATGTAGACAATTCACATACATTTCTGAAATATCCAAAAGAATCAACTGAAATAATATCAAAATTAAAAAAATTAGAGAAAGATGATTAGATAAAAATACATTCACAGTTTTCCCATACAAAAATAACACGAAGCATACAAGATAATGGGAATATTATCCCATTTTCAATAGAATGAAAAATAAAACATGCAGAAATAACCCTAACAAAAAATTTACAGAGCTTATATTTTATTTGATAATTATATAGAACATGATAATTCTAGTGGACATAGAGACAAATAAATGAAGATACATAGCACACTCTTAGATGAAGAGATTAGATTCTATTATTCTCTGTAAATCAATCAATATATGTAATAACTTTTGGGTGAGACGACTAAACAAAATGGATGCAGTCAGGCTCCCTCCCAACAAGCCGTGGGGGTTCCAGGCAACCTTAGCAACAGTGTCCCAGGTGGCCTTAGATATAGCATTCTATGTAACATTAGATAAAGCGTCCTATGTGACTTGTAGATTATGATTGATTACAGTGCTTGGTCTTTAGCCACTATTATGCACCTTGTTATAAGAATAGCTCCACCTGTGCAGGAAGGGGGAGCTGGAACTGTGCCACTGCTTTGCTGTGTCCTGCTATGCCTGAATAACGCTATGTTGTGTGGTATATGCCCACGGCTACTCGCATATTCTTCCAGCTGCCAGAACAGCGCACCCAAGCTTTGATATCGTGAACCTGCAAAACAATAGCATTCTACTAAATCCCAAAACATTTTTTGGAACTTAGAATTGTCCCAAAGTTTATCAGGAAAGATGTTCAAATCAGAATAACTGACACAATTTTGGAAAAGAAAGTTTGTAAAGAGAGAATTGTCCTAACAGATACTAAAATATGAATAAAGAATAAAGAAGTGGAAAAAACCTCAAAGGAAAATATTTGACTACCTAAAAATACAATATCCTTGTATGTTAAAAATATTATATACCAAATTAAATGTCAGATAAACTGCAAAACATTTGCAAAAAGCAATATAGATAAAAATCATACCTTACATACACAAAGAACTTATAAACCAGTAAGAAGAATGCCACAACTATATTAGAAAAGGGTTAAAAAAATGAAAGATAAAATTTATAAAGACAGATATAATAAATATATATCAAATGTCCAAATTTACCACTAATCAAAGAAATATACAAATTAACCAATAAGGTTTGATTATTGCCAGTAAAATTGGCAGATTTCTAAGGGAATTCAATGCCCATCATCAGTAATAATGGAGTGAAACACTGGAAGGATTAACATGTAAGTATTTTTTATTTCCTTCTTTTGTTTTAATCTGTATTTTCTGTAATTTTTCAAGAACTCAGTTATCATTTTCTATGGGGCTTCTTATCTGACTCTATCACGGTAAGATAAAATCTGGCTTACCTGCTTTCTTAACAACCTGAGCTTATCTTTATCAAATTGCATTCCAAGTGTATAATTTTTTCTCTTCCTTTCTAGATAAAATACCATTTTTTTTCTGTATCCTCATTATGTACAAGTGACACTCCATAAATACTGACTGATGAATAAATGTGGTTGAGTATGCAACACTCTAAATGTCTCTGAGTATGGGAATTATTAAATGAATTATGATATACATATTTACCTAATAGGTTATTTTTTAAATTTTTGTCAAATCAACTAGATCTTCTTGATTAAAAGTTTTTGGGGTGAGATTGATTAACAAAATCAAATATGTTTCAAGTGTATCATTTAACAAAATGTTACACACACACACACACACACACACACACACACACACACACACATACATTGCATTTTATGTTTACCACCCAATGATTTAGATTTCCTTCTGTCACCAAATATTTGACCCCTTTTACCCCTATCTACCTCCCCAATCATTCTTTCCCTCTGATAACCATTTATTCAGTCTGTGTCCATTAGTCTCTGTCATGTTTGTTTGTTTTCAGTTTTATATCCCACATATGAGCCATATCATGTGATTTTCGACTTTTTCTGTCTGACTTATTTTGTTTAGCATGATTATCTCAAGATCCATCCATATTGTTGCAAATATGGCAGTATTTTCACTGTCCTTATGGCTGAGTAATATTTCATTGTATATATGTACCATACTTTCTTTATCCAATCATCTAACATAGAATTTGGTTGCTTTCATGTCCTGACCACTGTAAATAATGCTGCTATGAACATCAGAGTGCATATATCTTTGCAGATAAATATTTTCAGATTTTTTGGGTAAATACCCAGAAGAGGGATTGCTGGATCATATGGTAATTCAATACTTAGTTTTTTGAGGCAACTCCATATTGTTTTCAATAGTGGTTGTACCAATTTGTATTCTCACCAAAACTTTTCCACAAAACTTTTCCTATTGATAATAGCCATTCTAATAGGTGTGAGAAGGTATCTCATTGTGTTTTTTTAAATTTACATTTCCCTAATAACTAGTAAAGTTGAGCATCTTTTAATATATCTGTTGGCCATTTGTATGTCTTCTTGGGAGAAGTGTCTGTTTAGGTCCTCTTCCCATTTTTTTAATTAAATTGTTGTTGTTGCTGAGTTGTATGAGTTCTTTTCATATTAGGCCCTGATTAAAGATGTTGTTTGCAAATATATTCTCCTATTTCAATGGTTGAATCTTTGCCTTGTTGATGGTTTCTTTTGCTGTGTAAAAGCTTTTTAGTTTGCTATAGACCTGTTCATTTATTTTTGCTTTTACTTCCCTTGCTTTTGAGGTTAAATTTATAAAATCATCTCTAATTTCAAAGTCCATGAATTTAGTACCTATGTTTTCTTCTGTGCAATTTACTGTTTCCGGTTTTTTTCAGGTTCTTGATCTACTTTGAGTTAATTTTGGTGTGTGGTGATACAAACAGTTTAGTTTCTTTTTTCTTTTCTTTTCTTCTTTTTTTTTTTTTGCATAGGGCTTTCCAGTTTTCCCAGGACTAGTCAGTGAAAGAAGCTTTTCTTTCTCTATTGTATGTTTTTGGTCCCTTGTTGAAAAATTATTTGCCCATATATAGAGGAGTTTACTTCTGGATTCTTAATCCTGTTCCACTGGTCTGTGTGTCTTTCTGTCAACATTTTGCTGTTTTGATTATTGTCACATCATAGTATAATTTGAAGTCGAGCAGAGTGATACCTTCAGGGTAGCTTTGGTGATTCAGGATCTTTTGTGCTTCCATATAAATTTGGTAATTTCTTGTTCCATTTCTTTAAAAAAAATGCCAATGGGATTGCATTAAATCTGTATAATGCTTTAGGTAATAAGGTCATTTTAATTATATTGATTCTTCCAATCCAAGGATATGAAATATCTTTCCATTTCTTTATGGCCTCTTCAATTTCTTTTAATGGAATCTTATAGTATTCAGTGTAAATACTTTACGTATTTCATTAGGATTATTCCTTGAATTTAGTTTCTATGTTTTCTTCTATGCATTTTATTGTTTCAGGTCTTATATTCAGGTCCTTAATCCATTTTGAGTTAATTTTGGTGTGTGGTGATAGACAACAGTCTAGTTTAATTCTTTTGCAGGTAGCTTTCCAGTATTCCCAGCACTATTTATTGAAGAAGCTTTCCTTTATTCAATGTACGGTTTGGGCTTTTTTGTCGAAATTATTTGCCTATATAAATAGGGGTTTATTTTTAGACTCTTGATTCTGTTTGTTGGTTTGTGTGTCTATTTGTTGCCAATATCATGCCTTTTTGATTACTGTCATTTTGTAGTATAATTTGAAGTTGGGCACAGTGATGCCTCCAGCCTTGTTCTTTCTTCTCAGGATGACTTTGGCAATTCGAGATCTTTTGTGCTTCCTTACAGATATGATGACTCTTCTTCTATTTCTTTAAAAAATGTCAATGGGATATTAATGGAGATTACATTAAATCTGTAAAATGCTTTAAGTAATATGGCCATTTTAACTATGTTGATTCTGCCAGTCCAAGAACATGGAATATTTTTCCATTTCTTTGAATCTTCTTTGATTTCTTTTAATAGGGTTTTATAATTTCATTATATAGGTTCTTCATATGTTTTGTTAGATTTATTCCTAGGTATTTTATTCTTTTTGTTTCTATTTCAAAAGGAATTATTTTTCCACTTCTTTTTCTGACACTTCATTATTAGAGTATAGGAACGCTATGGATTTTTGAACTTTGATTTTGTATCCAGAGACTTTTCTGTATTTGCTTATTGTTTCTCATAGTGTTTTTGTGGAGTCTTTAGGGTTTTCTATATAGAAAATCATACCTTCCACAAATAGTGACAGTTTGAATTCTTCATTTCCCATTTGGATGCCTTTTATATCTTTCTCTTGGCAGATTGCACTTGCTAGGACTTCCAATATTATATTGAATAACAGTGGCAATAGTGAACAGCCCTGCCATGTTCCTAATCTTAGAGAGAAGGTTTTTAGTTTTTCAGCATTAAGTATAATATTGGCTGAGGGTCTATCATAGATGGCCTTCATTATGTTAAGATGCTTTCGTTCTATACCAATTTCGTTAAGTATTTTGATCATAAATGGGTGCTGTATGTTCTCAAAGTCTTTTTCAGCATCTATTGATATTATCATATGATTCTTATTTTTTAATTTGTTTATGCAGTGTATCACATTAATCAATTTGCATATGTTGAACCATCCTTGTGCCTCTGGGAAGAATCTCAATTGTTCATGGTTGTAATCTTTTTAATATGTTTCTATATTATGTTTGTTAGTATCTTATTTTTGCATCTGTGTTCATGAGAGATAGCAGTCTGCAGTTTTCTGTTTTGTGTTATCTTTATCAGGTTTGGTATCAGGGTAATATTGACCTCATAAAATGAGTTGGGAAGTATTACATCCTCTTTGATTTTTTGGAAGAGTTTGAGGAGAATAGGTATTAAATCTTCTTTGAATATTTGGTAGAATTCACTGGTAAGCCATCTGGTCCTGGACTTTTACTTTTTGATAGTTTTTTGGTAATTGTTTTAATTACCGTAGTGGTGATTGGTCTATTTAGATTTTCCAGTTCTTCTTGATTCAGTCTAGGTAGGTTTTATTTTTCTAAGTACTGATTCTTTTATTCTAGGTTATTAAATTTGATGTTATATAGTTTTTTATAGTATTCTTGTATGACATTTTGTAATTCTGCGATGCCAGTCATTATTTCTCCCCTTTCATCCCTGATTTTGTATATTTGTGTTCTTTCTCTTTTTTCTTAGTGAGCCTAGCCAGACATTTGTCATTTTTTAAAAACTTCTCAAAGAGTCTACTTGTATTTATTTTTTTGATTGGTTTTTGTTTTCATTTTCATTTATTTCTTCTCTAATTTTGATTATTTAATTCTTTCTGCTGACTTTAGACTTCACTTGTTCTTCCCTTCCTAGTTTTTAAAGATGAAGCATTAGGTCATTTATTGGGGCTCATTCTTATTTTTGGAGCTAGGCCTGTAATTATATGAACTTTCTTATTATCGCTTTCACCATGTCCAAAAGTTTTGATATGTTGTACTATCATTATAATTTGTTTTTATGTATCTCTTGTTCTCTATTTTTATTTTTTCTCCTACTCAGTTATTCTTCAGTGCTATGTTTAATCTCCATGTTTTTGTGGTTCTTCCTGCTTTATTTTGCAGTTGATCTCTAGTTTCAAAGCATTATGATCAGAGAATATGTTTGGTATAATTTTAACCCTTTTATATTTTTTGAGACAATCTTTGTGTCCCAGTATGTGGTCTATCCTTGAGAATATTCCATGTGTACTAGAGAAGAATGGAAAAGCATCTGTTTTGGGATGGAAGGCTCTGTAAATGTCAATTATATCTAGTTGGTCTAATGTGTCATTTAAGGATGTTATTTCCTTATTGATTTTCTGTTTGGATAATCTGTCAATATCTGACAGTGGGGTATTTTAGTCTCTTACTATAATAATGTTTTAATCTGTTGTTCCCTTTAGTTCTGTTAGTAACTGCTTTACATATTCAGGGGTACCAGATAGGGAGCATTAATATTAATAAGTGTTATGTCTCCTTGGTGCTTGATTCCCTTTATCATTATAAAGTATCCCTGAGAATCATTTTCACATTTTTTATTTTGAAGTCTATTTCATTTGATATTAGTACTTCTACTCCCACTTTTCTCCAAATGTCATTTGCTTAAAATGTCATTTTCCACCATTAACTTTTATATTTGTCTTTGGAGCTGCGATGTGTCTCCTGGAGATGGTATATAATTGGGTTTTGCTTTCTGATTCAATATACAACTCTGTGCCTTTTTTGGTGAGTTTAGTCTCTTTATATTTAGGGTGGTTATTGAAGTATGAGGTATTCTTGCAGCCATTTTATGTTTTGCTTTCTGGTAGCTCAGTATTTCCATTGCTTCTTTATCCTTGTGCTTCTGTTTTCTTTCTGTTGGTTGTCTTTTGTGATTTTTATCTCTGGTTCTTCTTTTTTATGTTGTGTGCTTTACTTATAAATCCTCTTTGTGGTTACCATTACAAATATAAAGGATTTTTATATATATACAGTCATCCATTTTTTTTCTGCATGAGACTTATCTCCATTTTCCTTTGCTAATTTGGATCTTTGAATCCTCCCCTTTTCAGTCATTGTTATACCAGTTTTTCCCTATGTATACTGAATGTTCATTACTATCTTGTTATAACCATTCTCTTATTATTTAAGTTTATAATGCCCGATTTTTATTAATATTAATAATAGTTATTAATATTATTAATAATATTAATAATTCTGCTTCCATTTACCTGATATTCACTTTACTCCTAATTATGTCTTTTTTGTTGTTCTTTTTATTTTGTGTTTAATGATCTGACCCCTTTTAGTATTTCCTGTAGTGCAGGCCTTGTAGTGAAGAATTCCCTCAATTTTTGTATGTCTAGAAAGGTCTTTATTTCTCCTTCATATATTAAGGGTAGCTTAACTGGATACATTATTCTAGACTAGCAGTTCCTTTCACTTAATAGTTTCAATATTTGATTCTATTCCTTTCTGGCTTGTAAGGTTTGCGCTGAGATGCCAATGATAATCTAATGAGTTTTTCTTTATAAGTTACTGTTTTCTTCTCCTTGGCTGCCCTGAGAATTCTGTCTTTGTCATTGAATTTTGATTATTTTTATACAATGTGTCCTGGTGAAGGCCTTTCTATGTTGAGATAATTGGGTGATTTGATTTCTGAAATTCCAAGCTCTAGCTCATTCCTTAGATTTGGGAAATTCTCGTCAACTATTTGTTTGAAAACGTTTTCTAATTCCTGCTCCTTTTCCGTGCTTTTGATAATGCCCATTATTTTTATGTTTCCTCTCCTGTTGGTATCAGCTAGATCTTGAATTTCTCTTTCATTATTTTTCATTCTTCAGTTTCTTTGTTCTTCCTTCTGATTGATTTCTAGATTATTGGTCTTCAATATCACAGATCATTTCTCCATTTGTTTGACTCTATTTCCCAAGCTTATTATTTCATTTTTCAACTCTTGCAGTGTGTTCTTCATCTGCAGGTTCTATTTGGTTCTTTTTGAACATTTTAATCTCTTTACTCTGCTCATCTAGGTGTTTTCTCAATTCCAGAAATTGTTAATTTGACTCATTTCGGAATTCACTGAATTTTTTCAGTAGTACCATCCTGAATTCTCTGTCTTTTATATTGCATATTTCTATGTCTGTAAGCTTATTTTCTGGAGGTTTTTCTCTTCCTTTCTGAGATGGTTTGTCACCTTCATTGTTCTTGGTGTTTAAGGGACTATTTCTCACCTGGACATTAATGGAAGTGTATTCTGTTTGTTTATTTGTTTTTTTTTTTTTTTTGGTTTGTTTGTTTGTTTTCCAGAAAGATTTATTATACAAAGGTCTCTCTTTAGCCTGTTGGAAACAAGGTGCTTTTCTTTTGGTTTCCAGTAGGTGGCGTCTAAGCCTCTTGGATCCTTGTTTTATATAAAGCATTTAAAATGCCCTTTTATTTTCTTATAGATATTTAATGACACTAGCTACCTCAGTTTCAGTCCCTGTGTGTGTTAGCAACAGTTTCAGTAACTTTTGCTCAGATTCCCCTGGGGTTCCATGGTGTTCAGTCTGGGAGGGCATGGGTGGAGGGGCCCTCTGCATTGGTGCTTCCGGGCTGCAGTCAGCCTCAGTTTTGCAACTACGGCCAGTAAAAATCAACTGTTGTTTTTCTACCATGATGCTTCTCTGCCTTCTGCCCTGATAACTGGGCCCTGCCACCAGCCACAAGGAGCTCACAACTTTCCCAGGCAGGGCTGTTCAAGGATCCTGCTGCATCTTCTTCTCTCCTCCTCCTCCTCCTATAGGCTGTGAGAGGCAATTTCTTTATTTCTTCCAGTCTTCTGCCCAACACCCAGAATTCTGAACTTTGGTAGCTTTTATGCATAGATCCCACGCTCAGTCCTGCTGGTGTGCAGTTTGGGTGTTTTTTTGTTGATTTTTAGATTTTTAGCTTATCATTGTTTCAAGGGGAGAGATCTGAGGAAGTCTCTCACTTCTCCATTTTTCCAGAAAGATCTAAATTATTTTAAATAGCAGTAACTTATAGGTAACATTTTTATTTCTTTCATGATTTTCATTATAGTCATTAAAAGCCTTTAGTAAATTCATGGTTAATAAGTGTGTTTGTAAATATAAGTTAGCTTTTCTATTATTACTTTTATTGTTATGGCTAATGACAGCTATTAATATGCTAAGAAAGAGGATGGTATGGATTGAATTGTGTCTCTCAAAAAATATTGGTCAGAGTCCTAACTCTAAGTACCTCAGAATGTGACCTCATTTCCATTTAAGGTCTTTACAGAAGTAATCAAGTTAAAATTAAGTCATAGGGTGGGCTTTACTCCAGTATGACTAATATCCTTATAAAAAGGAGGAAATGTAGACAGGAACACAGACATGCACATGGAGACATCAGATAAAATGAAGACAGAGATCTACAAGTCAAGGAATATCAAAGATGTCCAGCCAACCAGTGGAACATAGGAGAGAAAGATAAAATAAATTCTCTCTCACAGCCCTCAAGAGAAAGCAGCCTCATCATCACCTTGATCCTGGACTTATAGCCTTGCTTAAACCACCCAGTTTTTGGTTTTTTATTATAGCAGCCCCAACAAACTCATACAGAGGGTCTATGGTAGTTCGCAGTCCACATCCTTCTTTGATGAGTACACATTGCTCTGGATTCATGGCATCGCCTGTGGTATACCAGGTCCATCTTGGATTCCTTCTCTTCTGACCTTCTGAAAAATTTCCTAATGGTTATGTCAGGTCCAGGAGCCCAGGACCTCAAGAGATATTTTGTGACTATGCATATCTTTTGCATCCAATATAAAGTTTAGATTCCCCATCTCTAAGATAATACAAAAGTATCTAAGTGTCTCTGCCCAGCTATAAATGTGATGATTTCTGCAGCACTGATAAAAGTTAACCTGACCTTATATAACTCCTTTCATTTATTCTTTAGTGAACCATCTTTTATAAGCATATTTGAACCACATCTTAAATATAAGCTATATGTGTTGATTTTTAACAGTATATAATTAATGAGTTGTCAGCATAATGTATTGGAAAAGTATGGCCATAAATATCAGGAGACCTGAAATCTAATCTTGATTTCAAAATAATGTTCAGATTAAAACACAAAATAATATAATTTACTTCTTTCTGCAAATTATAGTTTAGTCTAATTTTTTTTTCTTCCAGGAATAGAGTTATTTTCAGTTAGAATGAGTCTAAGTAAACTCAGTGTGTGTATAAAAATGCATTATCAAGACTTTTCAGGTTTTTCTTCTCTATACTACCCATATTTTTTCTAATATTACTTCCTTCCAAATCTTTAAATTTTATTATTAGAAAAATGTGTGAGTAGAAGTGATAGAAGAAAGAAAGTCATAATACCACTGCGATATTGAGAGTTAGTATATATGCCGTTGGACACAATATTTTTGCCTAATTCTAAGCTTTGTCCTAGAGTCACTCAAGATGTCAGGCTGTGGCCTGGAACCTTTATAAAGGCATCTCAACAGATATGAATTCAATAAGCCATTTGTGCTTAGTTTAACATAAAGGACACTCACAAAACAAAGCCCATGTGGTTTATGAGCAGTTCTGATAGGCATACACAAGGAACTTATTACAAAAGCTGTTCCTTATTCATGGATTTGTGAACACATACTATGAGTTCACAAAAATTTTGTGATAAATAATTTTGATAAATAATTTTCTGTGGATTGTTTATCATAGCAATTGGTAACTTTCTGTGGTGTTTTGTTGCTTATTGCCAGCAAGAATATAATAAAAATTGTTATGCATTATCTTAGACTTCTCTTTGAAATAAGGAGCACACACAAACCATACCAAATTTAGTTTATTGACATTCCTTGAAGGTGGTATGAAAAAAGTGAAAGCTTGGCCTTAGTATTATGTGATATTTCTCTTATCCATGTAAGCAAAACCAGCCTAATATTGTGGATTTTTCCTGCTATTGACTAGAACACTGACTTCAAACAAAATTATTATAGATATTTCCTTCAATAAATTGATGCTGCAGGAAGCAGGCTAATGGGATGATATTTATATACTTTCTCTAGATACCTTTTTTTTTCTATTGGAATGACTGGACTATATGTCACTAACAGGAAAATAACACTTTCTCTTTTGACCTTATGATGGCTGGAACTTCCATCTAAATTTTTATGATATAGAATTGCAGCAGTACTTTTAATGAACATTGAAGTACATAATAAATAATAATAATAATAATAATAATAATAATAATAATAAATAATACACCATATTTATTATAAAAAATTCTAACTACTTTCATTTGAAAGTGCTTCATCTTGACTGGGAAAACATTTGTAGCAATTGAGAAATTCTTTGAACCCAAATTTTAGACACATCGACTGACAATGCCATAGATGTAACATTTTAACAGTACTGAAAATTTCAGCAATTTGAATTGAACAAAAATATACTTACTGTTGAAGGACATATGGTCATATTTTAAAGGAGAAAATATTTAGATTTTTCATGTTTAAAGCTTGCCATATCTTTCTTAATTTTTTCATCGTCATTCATATACTACAATTGTAGCACAATCGATGGTTAAAAATTTTCATAACCACTGTCAACTTATATACAGAAGAAGATACAAAAAACTCAGTAGATTTAGAATACTTCTCCTGAACCTACAGAGCCAATTTGTATTTTTTAAGATTATCATCTTTATATGATAGAATAAAATGTGATATTCATGAAATTATTATTTTAATACTTTATAGCATTTCAAAAGCATTTTTCAAATTGTAATGTAAGTGTTCTCTTATTTATTGTTTTTGTTTGTCCCTCAATTAAGGGTAATACACTTTTACTAAAACTAGCTCTAAAAGGTCTTGTTTTAGAGGAATTGTTCATAAGTGCTTAATTTTATAATATTCTTCCATGGAGAAAATTCATACTTAAAATTAAAAAGAATACAAGTGTTAATTTTTAGATCTCTGCCTTGCCCATTGAATTATATATGGATGGTTTATACCTCCACAAATTACAGCATAATTTAGTTCTATAGCTTTTTAATTATTATTATGTAATAATACAATAATAATATAATAAAATTATGCATTATTATAAAATCAGCTTCATATATGAGGGAATACTAACTAAAGAAATATCTTTTGGGACATAGAAAAATAAAAAGGATCTTTCTATAACAACTGTCTGTACTCCTCTTCTCTTTGTTTTTCTTCCTTAAAGATTCTTTGGAAGGCTGTAATGGAATCTGGTACCCTGTTAGGCAAGCTTTGCATTCTTTCAGCTGACACTAGAGTTTTATTGGAATTTTATGCTTTTATGAAATACTGTTTCTATAATGCTTGGTGGGATACATCTAGAGTCATGGCATCAGGGGAGGGGGCAGGTAAAAAGAAGTTAGTTAAAAAACTGTTTAGGACTCAGTTATCCATCCTAAAATTTCTAGGATACTTTGTTCCTTCTGCATATGGGTAGAATAGATATGAATTAATCTAATTAATAGATTTTTTAGATATTTGTATAAATTGTAGACCTCCCCAGGAGCAGGACCCATATTTTGAATAGCTTTCTCCCCTGCCAATGCCTAACAAATAATGTAAGTACTAAAAAAAGAATTGGATGCTTGAATTAATGAGTATATATATATATATATATATACATATATATATATATATATATATATGACATCATATTCTAAAAGTGAAAGATGCCCTCTATACTAAAATGTCCAGCTCATTATCTTGCACAAAAATATACATATACTTACTGTTAAAGGACATACAGTCATATATTAAAAGAATTTCAGCAGTCATTTTATACTGTCATGTGTTCATAGAATTAGAATAATGAAATATTTTATATAATCTTTATGTTCTTATTTTATAAATAAATAATAACAGCTCCATTGGAATTCATAATTTTTTAGATATTGAAATATATGCTGAATTTTATACATCTCCCAACTTCTATATGATGTGACTTACACATTCCATCTTATCTTGGTAAATATTATTTTTAGACCACAATTGAAAGATACATTTCTATAACATTTGTATTCCCTGATAGAAAATAAATATACAACAGCAAGGGGTGCTGGCACTGCAAATAATAATTCTTAAAAGAATGTTTCATGTTGTTGGAGGGGCTTCTTTCAGAAGAAAAATCATGTATCAGGAACATGAATAAAGAATGGTAACTACTACATTATGTATCAACAAGTACTTCAAAGGGAAAATTATTAAGTGCTCCAACCAAAAGATAGGGTGGATAATGGATAAGAAAATAGGACTCCTACATATGCTACCTATGGGAGACTCACTTCAGAGTTAAAGATTTACACAGACTAAAGGAAGGGGCTAGAAAAAGATATTGCCTTGATAGACCTAGAGGGTATTATGCTGAATGAAGTAAGTCAGATACAGACAAATATCACATATTTTATGTACATGTGGAATCTAAAGAACAAAATAAATAAAACAACAAAAATGGAAACAAACTCAAAGATCCAGAGATTATTTTGAGGCCTCTAGATAGGAAGGTGGTTTGCGGGGATAGGTGAGAGGGACAGTGTAAAAAGCCAAAGGGATTTAGAATTTCAAATGGAGATATAAAGTAGCATAATAAAAATTGTCAACAATATTGTAAAAAATACGTAAGAGGGGTTGAGGGGTACTAAATTTAGTGGTTATAGATCTCTAATCACTATGCTGTACTACTAAAACTAATATATTATTTATACCAACTATAATTGAAAACAAACTCATTGAATGTAAATATGAGCAACTAATTGTCTATTATACTTCAATAAAGTTGGGGGGGAAAGGAAAACCAAAAAAAAAAATGTTTTATTTTGGAGTACAGAAAATATAAATGCACTGTCCAGGCACAGACTAATATAATGAGCACAAGGCATAACTTTGTAGGAAATTAACTTTGTCTTACATTTCTCACATTTCTCTCTTGTTGACTATATTAAAAACAACATTATGATATTTCAACAGTAGGGTCTTATTAGCTCTTCTTTTCCCAGTGAAGAAAAACACTTTCATTTATGATATGATTTTAGACAACATGGATGACAAGATTAAAAAAATAGAAAATGACAATTATGCTTGAGTTTATTCCAAATGTAATCGAGAGCTTAGAATGTCTTTGGAGCCTGCAACTATTTTTTCTGAAAATACTACGTTTTCTGTGATATCCTTTTACTGAATGCTAAAATAAACTGGATGTCTATTTTAACCCAAGCAACATGCCTTTAGGGTGTTAGATATCTACTCTGGGAGGATTGCTGCAGATGAAGGAGAAATTCTATATTGTTTTTGAAACCTAACAAGCACCATCACTATCTGAAGCTTTTTATTTAGTGTGGTCCCTGCAGATAATCAGATGTAAAGGAATTTGAATGCCTTTTTTTTATTAAAAAAAGAAAAAACATCATGAAAAACTAATATCAAAGTTAAAATAAAAATTTGTTTGTCAAGCAAATAATTATCTGGCTTTAACAGAGGTCATGAGTATCTGTATATATATTTTTCCCTTTGTGTAGCACTGTAGCTAGGTTAAACAAAGCAAAACAGAACTAAACAGTAAAAAACTTAGGTATTCAAGCCAATCTAATATGTCCTCCTTCCTTTTTTCTGTTTGCTTTATCACATTATAACACAATGGGAGTAAAAGCCTTGTCATTTACATTACATAATGATATATCCTTCTTGGACATGTGCACAAGTTTGTGCTTCTAATGTGGTGAGTGTTCACAAGGGGGGTGCCCCTCCAAGACTTCTCTAAAGTCAAGTTGAGTCACAATCCCCACAACCATTGGGGTACACTGCATTGCATCAGCAGAAAGTGTTTAATTTGCTGTTATAATTTGTTTGAAAGTGTAATATTGGCACCATATGTATAGGCTAGTTACAGCTGATGGGACTGATGCCACCCATGAATCATGAGTTTAATATATAAAAGTTTTGAGTGCTACATTGCTATTTTTTTATGAATAATATACACAGGGGAGGTAGAGTGGAATGAAAAGAATGAGTTAATCAACTTCTAGTTCTGGAGCTGGTTGTTAGAAATTATAAATAACGGTGGCTCAAAAGACATGGGCTTATAAAAGCTGGGAATGCTTAATACTAAAATTTTCTCTTAAAATATATAAATGGAAGTAAACATTTATTATCATTTGGTCAACTTGCATTCATATTTCATTGTTAGTAATGGAGGTATGTGGAGATATACATAGACCTCAAGACAGCTGTTTTTTAATATTGCATACAGGCTAGCAGTTCATTGAAAATAGAGGAGATAAACCTGAAGATTAAAACTTAGAAGAAGGCATTTCTTCATGCACAGCTTTTGTCAATCCTGATTTGGTTTGAAAATAAAAATCACTGAATACCAAAATCAAAGGAAAGTTGATTCAGGGAAATGGAAAAGGGGGTTATCTCAGAAAGGGTCATGTCACTGTCCAGGAAAATGTCAGGTGAGTTTCCATTTCATTATTCAAGTCCAAAGGTGCTGGTTTCTTCTACTGCTGTTACCAGCTTTTCATACAACATGGAGTAAGAGGGATAAGGTGGAAGATCCAGTCGATTGAAGCATGTGTGTGCCCTGAATAGCAGAGAAAAGATTGGTAAAGCTGTTTGTTTCAGTGATATAACTGGTTTAGATATATCTATGATCAGTCTAAAGCTATTAATCAAAAGTGAATCAAAAGTGAGTAGAACCATATTTAGGACTATCATAACACATTATAAACTAATAACCATAGCTTCTAGACATAAATAGACCAATTGAAAGAGTGAAATAACTAGAAAATAACTAGAAAAAGCAAACTACAAACTACACTATCCTAAAACTATACTAGCAAACCAATGATTAAACTATGAAATCAGGTTTATTTTGCAAGCAAGATGTGAACTTAGATATAGTTAGTGAATGAGGCAGAAATAATATTATAGAATCATATTCCCAAGTCTCCTTTTCCAGCTCTATTTTCTAGGTTTTAATAAATTGTCTTAAAGGTGCCAGTGGATACCCTGGAATTCTGATGTACAATGCTCTATCAAGTTAGGTGTGCCCTGGAGGCAGTCTAGCTACTCTACAGTTTCCAGGGGAAAAGACCTAACTTGAAGCAATTACGCTGCATTTCCAAGAACAGGTAAGCCTGTGGTCTAGTCCTTCCTGAGTTCTAGAGCATCTCTGTGGCACATGGCCTTGTTTCTGCTTTAATTGTCATGTGCCTTATCCTACAGACTCACACATGCCAGTGTCCGGCCTAGACAAGGAATGGAATTCCCTTGACATGGACCAAGACCAGACCTCATATCACCTGTGCAGGGTTCAGAGGCCCAGGATACACAGAATCCTCCTGTGGAACTTTGAATCTGACTGACTAGGCTGCTTCCTGTCAGAGGTTCTTTGTTTTGTTTTCTTTTAGAATCCTTGGTTGATACCACATCCTGTACCAAAGTAGGGAGAAAGGTTGTTGGGTGCAACTGAAGGTTAATTCAATGCCTTTTCCTCCCTAGAAGGATTGGTGGGTTGAAATGGTGTTTGGAGAAGCTAACTAGCACAAAAAAAGGCCACTATAAGGTAAAATAAAATAAAATAATGACATTAAATAACAATAAAATTATTTTTTAAATTACAAAACAAATTTACATATAAACAAAATCCTAACCAAAAAATAACATTTCTTCTTCATTAGAATTTTACTTGGGATATTAAACTCTTCTTTAAAATTATAAGATCCTCTGGGCAGTTGCATATGATTTATAACTTTGTTTTCAGAGTCCCATATCAGGGTACTGCAGTGCTCAAAGTCTAGAAGAGACTGGGTAAAAAGTAGAAGAGGGGAGAGGGAAAGTGGTTTTCCAGCACAGGGAGAATCTGGGGAGGAAGCTTTCATTTTTGCCTCCCAGCATCCATTCCTCCTCCTCTTGTTAACAGCTCCCTCATTGTCCTTGGAATATTCTACCCAAACCCCCATTTCCACCCCTAGCTCCAAGAGTAGGCACAGAATAGTAGAGTATATGGCTCTAGCTTCTGAGGATTTAACTGGAAAGAAACATAAAAGTAGGCAGATTAGTAGAGATCTCGGAATACCATCTAAAATTCAAATAATCTTATGCTGACTTCAAAAGAAAATAATTGAAATATTTTGCTTAAGTTTATTTGTTTGAGTAAAAGTGAAAGAGTACTCAGTAATTGAGTAGGATGACAGCTAGAGTGGTACTTCTCTGTTTAGAAATATTGAAACTAGGATGTACTCTGGGCTATGGCTAACTAAGTTAAGTGGGGCAGAAACATCCCCAGTGTGCTTTTGGAACTGGCTGAATTAGTTAGGAGCAAAATATGAGCAGAAATTATTTTCTTAGTTTTCTTCCTCTGGTCATTTTAACTAGTACTCATGAGTGGAAATATTACAGAGGGAAAAAATCTCATATTTACAAAATACATTAATTCTGTAAAAGATAATTTCTGAGGATAAATTGAAAGTAATAGCAAATGGCACCTCTTTAAGACTTAGTCTGAACACCCATAGTTTCTTCAAGAGTTGCTTTTTTTTGCATTTATCTACAGCCTTAGTTAATTCCTTTAATTCTAGTTTGTAATCTAAAATGAATAAACACAATCAAATCACAATCTATTAAGCAACCTTAAAGGCTTGCTGCCCTTCAGGTATGGTTCAGACAACAGACAACATCTGCTTACCTCACTCCTGTGCACTGAACCCAGTGCTTTCAGGTGGAAGTGGATAGTGGAGAAAACATGGAACTAGGGGTAGAAAACCTCCATTCTGATCACAGTCTAGCCACTTACTAGCTTTATAACCTTAGGAACATAATTTAATCTTTCTGAGTCTCAGTTTTCTCACTTATAAAGTGGGAGTAATAATACATGCTTTGAGCCCCTCAGTGGGTTGTTTTAAGGAGTATTGATGATAGAATACACACAATGCTTTTTGTAAACTGTAATTAATCTCTTAAACATAAGATTCTCTCAATAATGTAACCACATTGCAATCATGATTTTAGAAACTTCATACTCGTAGAGACTTAAAACCCTTAGTCTTTTTCACATGACTGCTAGCAAATAAATTATCCTCATCTTTTATTTGTGCAATTGATATTTTGGAACTCCATGTGGGATTTCTTTTTCTTTTTTCAATCATGGCAGGTCAAATTTCAGTCCACTGGTGTTAATCTGGGGTTCCAGCATTTTGAGATGATTTTAAATTTGAATTGTGCCAATTATTGTATTAATCACCCTTCTTATTTGTATCTTCTTCACAGTTGATTTCCCTGTCTACTTGATTGTTTCTAAGTAATTGATTAAAATATTAACAACTACAGTGCCAAAGATAGTCTTGTTCCTCTCCAGTAGAGACCACTTTAAGGTTGGTTAAAAAACAAACAACAAAAGGAGGTAACAATTACTACTGTCTGCTGCTGTCTGTTCAGCCAGTTAGGAGTCCAGTTATGCCAGTTGGGTCTTCTTTCATGTCTTTTTCCACTGCCCAACTATAGCCTCATTCTTCAGATGGGTTCTCACTTTCATCACTACTCACTCTACTCTTTCAAGTTTTTTAATAACCTCTTGATTCCTAAATACAGAAGCTCATTCTCTACTACCACCTCAGGCTCTTTAAAAGCATTTAATTGTTCTTCCTTTGAACATCTCTCTCCCCTTGGCTTCTCTACAGCTTCTCAATGGCTGCCATTTTTTTTCCCAAACTCCCAGTGGCTCTCTCATGCCTTCTTTGTAGCCTTGCAGCCTAAAGAGCAGTATTTCTTACCTCAACACTATTGACATTTTTGGACTTGATAATTCCTTGTTGTGAGGAGCTGTCTTGTGCATAGTAGGGGTTTAGCAGCATCCTTAGTCTCTTCAATAGATACCCGTAGCACCTCTCCAGCAAAACAAAAATGTCTGCCAAATATTTCCTCAGGGGCAAAATCACCTCTCCCCTGACCCCCTTTGAGAATTGCGATTATAGATTAAGCTGACTACCTCTGCCCTAGCTAGGTTACATTTAAGGGGAAGCATGTTTATGTTAGAATTCTGTTTACAAGTTTTAGGCCAGTTAACTGGCTCATAACTCATAGGCCTGTTATCCCTGGTTCTTACACCATATGTTCCTAAGGAATCCTAAGCTTTTCTCCTGTCCTTTATTCTATCTCCACACTGGCTTGGGCTATGTGTACTCTGACTAGCTTTTGTGCTTCTCTTTCCTCCATCCTCCCTCCAAACCTTTTTTCATAATAAGGAAACTCTTCCCCTTTCTAGTACTCTGACTGGACATGGCCTCCAAGTCCTAGTGTTCCTTTTTAGTTCTCATGAATGAAAATGGCCATTGCTCACCCTGACATATTCTGTGATATGAATGAGCACTCTTCTCACTCTTTGTTGCCAATTCTAGATAATTACTTTTTAATATTTGAGCCAAAATTTCATTTCTGTTTCTTTGGATCTCATATCATTTAGATTATTGCCCACCATACTACAGGTTTTGTCTGGCATTTCATTTTAGTGAAATTCAATAGAATAAAAAATAGTGTGTATCATGGACAGATAGTCAGGATAAAGCATTGTTTTGAGAGAACTTGTGTTTCAGATACATACACATACACATACATACATACATACACACACACAAATTCATATATATATATATTCTAGGTTGCGATGTAAATGGTATTTCTTTCTGTGGGTTACAGTTTAAAAAGTTTGAGAATCAGTGATCTAGACACACACCTTCTGGCCTTCTGGATAATTACATTTATTATTTCTTTTTCTTCAAACATAGGTGACACTTGTTTAGTTCTTGGATATTCAGAAAATATACAAGGGAGACAAGTCAGGGGTTACTATTCAAAGGGTCAAATTCACTATTTTCTTAGAGAGCCATATCAGCACTTGCTTTTTGGAGTTCTCCTGGCCCAGAGCAAAGTCCCAGATTCCCCTAGGAACCCTCTCTGGAGTTGCAGAGCAGCAACCTTTTTACAAGTGCTTTGACCCAGATATAAAGAACCTGTTCATAAGCCCAATATCTATCTTATAAACTCTCTGTGTGGGTTCATAGTATTAATGTATACTAAAAAGTTTCCCAAAGTAAATACATAATAGGCTCAATCTGTGACACCAAATGACATCTATTTTCTAAAGTATAAAATAGAAACACCTCAGCAGGGTCTTTTCTTCATGGTCCACTAAACTATCTCTCTCAACTGCAGTACTGCTTTGGATATCTTATCCTCTGTACTGACTTGGCAGTCTGTACATCCTGGCCTTCTTGTATCTCAGCCCCTCCTAGGTGTGCACACTGTGGGAGTAATTTATCAACAAATGGTGACTCAAACTAATTTATCTAAAATAAGAGCAGAATGTTCCCAAAGTACCTCATCTTCCAAATTTATCATTAAACTAGACAAATGGAAATCTTGCCTTTTAAACTTTATTTTTTTTCTGCCAGACTTAATTCAGTAGGTTCATCCATTAGCATAACCAAGCAAAGGAGCCCTAAGGGTCTGCTGAACTAAGAGTAAAGCCAAGGCTGAAAATTATGTGACAGCTTTAAGCTGTTATTAACCAGGTAGGCATGCACTCTGTTTCCTGGGCCTCCTAATGCCACAGACATCAGGAGAATTGTCTTCAGAACATTTTGGGAATGTCAAGTCCGAGAAAGCTATGAAAATTATAATTCAGTAAATCCTTCCATAGTAGGGACTTAGCCAAGGTATCTGAGGAGACCAAGTAGAAATAGAGTTGAATTTAATGTGAATCTTCTTTTATGATTAGAAAATATTATAGTAGAAGAAAATCATATAAATCAATCTTTTCTTCTGACTGTTGAGCAGTATTTATTTTGGTATTACCTATACATAAATATCTCTTTAGTGCTCTTTATTTCACTGATCAAAGCGCCATAGAAAGGACCCAGGAACTGTTGAGTTAAAACTCATATTAAAAGAAATTAATTCTGTTAAATTGCCTGGATCACTAATGCCTCCTTTTCCGCATTTATCTAACAATAATTTTCTCAATAGCTTACTATATAGGAGTCACTGTAGAGACCTGAGATATATGTGGTCTTATCTTCACCTGTTTTAAAGCATAAAAGCATAGTAAGAACAATGTAACATGTACATGAATAACTATCTTATGGAGGAGTATCAAGTGATATGTTGTAGAAATACAGATACAGAGCTGTTAAGTGTTTGGGCTTCTAGCCTCTTCTCACCTCGTACCACCCTGATATCCGCCTTGAAAACCAAGTGAAACATTCCGCTTTAAATTAAATTGGGCTACACACAGATTGGAAAGCTTCTCATAATTGACACATGTACAATGATATTACAGACCAAATGCATTCAATCATCAAAAAATATCTAAGAATATGGTCTAAATTTACCTCCCAGAGACTCACTTGCACCTTTCACTAATAACTCATATAACAAGCTCAAATAACAAAGTACAGTTTGCCCTCTTCATCAGGTTTCCTGAAGATTGAGAAGAGCTTCATACCTGGGGAGAGAAGTAATTTTTCCCCATTTCTCTATGCAGAAACGTCGAAGCCCATTGCTTCCTCGAAGGGCTGCGAAGCCTTCATAGGGCACACTTGATGTACCTGTGACAAACTGAAGTAATCTTAATCTCTGCTCGTTATTGAAGCGCTCTACTGCAGCCCAAAACCAGCGGATCACAAGATGACCATCATGATAACCTGAATGGAGTAAAAGGACACAGAAAGAGAGGATGTAAAGAAAGGAGGAATGAGGAGAGGGGAGAGATGAAATACATTTCAGGTATGATAGGAGTTGAACAGCTGTTTTTAATTTGCTGATTTTTCTAATGATGGCCTTTAGGTAGGTCTAAAATAATTTGTGTAACTGTCAATTCTAAAAGAAAAACAGATTTAGAAAATAGCTATTTTATTAAAAGATTGCATATTCTGAGGAATGTCCTCAGAGATGTTTGTTCTCTAAATAACTGGCACTCCTCCAGTCATTGCTAGCCTCATGTAAATGTAGACAAGGAATGGTTAGGCTTGGTAGAGATCTTTGGAATCCTTAAGAAACAAAACTTTCTATACAATATTTAACTGTATTTCTTTTTTTATGATGTCTTAGCTCTTGGTCACTATATACTATGGAAGAGTCTAAGACTTAAGAAAGGCTGGAGATAAAGGGCAGCCTTGATAAATGGAAGATATTAGGCTTTCCAGCAGCTATTGATGTACCTGAAGCAGCTGCTCTCACGCCGGCCATCAACTGAGACAATTTGGGCCCATGGGAGAAATGTTGGGCACCTCGTGGGATACAGTTGGAAGAAAGCTTGCATCAGTTAAGGTGAATGATTTGCTGCTGACTGCAAATGCAAGAGGCATTCAAAGATGGGAGATATCAATATGGGCTGGGGTAGATACAGTGAAGGCTTCATAGAAAATTAAGGTGTGAGTTTAGCATGCAAAGGATTTGTATGAGTAGAGAAGAAGAGGAAAATATTTCTGGCAGGGGAAATAAAAAATAACAAGAATAAGAAAGAAATATGCAGAGAATAATAAGCTGATAGCAGAGAAAGAGATCTGGTGAGGACTGAAAGAAAATTTGATGGAGGCCTTAGAAGGCCTTAACAGCCAGGCAGAGACATTTTGACTTGATACCTCAGGTCAGTGGGTTTTCTACCAGATCAAGAAGAGCCTAGCGGTTGCACAAAAGCTTCTCATGGTTGAGTGTATTGGGGGTGATGAGAGGCTTAAATAGTGGGTCTCTTTTTCTCTCTTTATTTTACATATTGGGGTTTCTTTATAATATTTTATATAAGGAAAAGGCTTTAAGGTAAAAAAAAAAAACTGCCAAAGTTGTCTTCTATAGGTAATAAGTAGCTTGTTTTGTGGTGAGGGAAGTGGCCTGATTAAAATGTTTTAGGAAGATCAGTTTGAAAGTGTGAAGGTAATAGTTAGGAGGGTTTAGAAAATGGTTTTGGAAAGATAACAGAATTTTTACAGCAAACAGGGACTGAGGTGAAGAGGGCTCCAATTCTACAGGACGCGGGATACAATTCCCTGCCAGCTGGCAACCTATTTCAGGAACTGGCCCATGGGCGGTGATGTTCCCTGTTGCATCTACACCAACTCAGGCTAGAGACTACCATCAGGTGTTATTGCCAACTGAAGGAAAGTTTAAATTGGAAGTTGGAGGAAGGCATATACTTAAATCTACTTTACGCATAAGGGCAAGTTTTTGCAGTTTTCAAAAAGTGGTAAAATGTGTGTACAAATGTTATTTTATATTCATATTATAAATATATATGGATACATATATATAAAATGAAATATTTTTCATAAATATTATTCATAAATAAAGGAATTGATGAAATATACTACAACACAGATAAACCTTGAAACAGTATACTAACTGAAAAAAGACACAAAAGACCATGTATTGTATGCCTCTATTTACATAAAATATCCAGAATAGGTAAATCCATGGAGACAGAATACACATTGATGGTCACTGGGGTGAAGGAAGGAAAGAATGAGAACAACTGCATAATAAGTATAGGGTTTCTTTTGGGATGATAAAAATGTTTTAGAACTAGCTAGAGGTAATTGTTGCTTAACATTGCCACTGTACTAATACCACTGTGTTACTCACTTTAAAATGATTCATTTTATGTCAATTTTACCTCAATAATAAATTTTTAAAAAGTGATTAACTATATCTGTGATAGTTGTATAACCACAAGCTCTGCTAGCTCACCTCCTCGGTACTCAGTGTTATTCCGCCAGTCGTTTAGGTCAATTTCTGCTGTGCCAGCTATCACCAGCTCCAGTTCCCTGGCATCGAACACGGAGACAAGCCTCGAGTCTACCACCTGAAACACAGATTAGGCTTCTGCAAACAGTTCAACCACATCAAAAGTTATATTTATTATTATTTCTATGGCTTAAGCTGAGAAACTGATAATCATTTATTACTTTTTCCCCCAATATGCTATCATTGCATATTGCACTTTGATATGCAAGCCATTTATGAACAGGAAACTCAAAAAAGTGCTTTTCACTACCTCTGATACACACCCCAGATAGATGCTATGAAAAAACCTAATGTTACTATTTCTAGTCACATTTAAATTTCCAAGTAAAATTGGATTTTATTTTATTTATTTTATGTTTTTTAATTAAATGTATTGGGGTGATGTTTTTTAATAAAATTATATAAGTTTTAAGTATACAGTTCAATAATATAGCATATGTATACTGCATTGTGTGTTCACCACTCAAAGTTAAATTTCCTTTCATAACCTTACATCACCTTTACCCTTATCTATGTGACCCCTCTCCCTCTTTCCCTCTGGTAACCACTAAATTGTTGTCTCAGTCCATGAGTTTCTGTTTATCTTATTTGTTTGTTGCTTTCAGCTTTATATCCTACATATGTTAAAGACAAAAAGTCCAAATCACTTTGCTATTAGTATTACCATTTCACTTAAAAGTTATCCTCTCTTCCACATCAAACTATAACATTTACTAGGAATGGGCATTATATATTAAAATGATTGTACTTTTTTTCTTTTTCCCCTAACTCCCTTTCTCCTTTCTTCAAAAATCTGGAAGAACCTGCTTTGTTAGGGTTTTGATCCCTGGCTTTCCATCTTGTTACCAAATGTGTCAGGCACAATTAAACATCTGTAGTGGGCATCTCTTTTAATCAAACCAGTGGTGGATGAACCAGTGATCCATGTGATTCTCCATTATGGCAGGGAAAAAATGATTCAAGGCCTAAGGAAACATTTACAGACTCTTGTTTCTAAACTGGAAACATTTAAGGATGCCAATTTTTGGTATACAGGAAGACTAATAGCTATCACTGTCTTTTTGATTTACCACCTCAGCATGGATTATGTGGCACATAATATAACAAAATAAAAATCTTGCAAGAGTAAACAATGTCTTCCAATGCCTTCAATTCCTTTATGTTTATTTCATTGAATGAAAGGAAATGCAATATGAATATACCTTGACAGGAGATGCTGTATATTTTCACATATGGCACACAAGGGCCACATCAATACCAGTTTTGTGAAAGCATTTTTCACCTACCACAAGAGTTGGGTTTCCTAGAGAACTTTGATCCCTCATTCATCTACTTTAAGAAGGTCCTCTTTGCACTCTGGTGAGTAGAGATGAGCCCTTTGCCTGCTCTGGTTCTTTCTCTCCCTTTTTCTCACAAGCTGTGTCTGGTGATGAAGGCTCTGGCATACATCATACCTTCCTCAGCTGGGACTGAGCCTCACCTCATAGAAGCCCCGCACAAGGGCCTCCGTCTGCTGCACCACACCACGTTCTACTCGCCACTTTACCATCCTCTCGATGTACTCCTTCTTGTTCTTCTCCGTCACCTGGGTGTTGGCTCCTCCAGATTTTAACTCCCTTTCTGTTACCTTGTAAAACAAAAGAATGATTGTGAAGTTTGTCAACTGACATTATCTAAGTGAAACATATCAAGTAAAGGAGTATGATCTGTATGCAAAAATTCTCTTTACATAGATTTAGCATTCTTACCTCTGTAGTTCTTTTCCTATCCTAGAAGTTACTAAAATGACTCTGGTTGTTCTAAACAGATATTAAGCACACGAGAAAAGCTGCCTTTTTAAAAATGAAGAGTAACTGTTATTTTTTAAAATATTTTATTTATTTTTTCCCACTCTCCCTTACCCCCACCCTCTGATAACCACTAGTTTATTGTCCATATCCATGAATCTCTGTTTGTTCTGTTCATTTGTTGCTTTTAAGTTTATACCCCACATATAAGTAATACCATGTGATTTTCAAACTTTTCTGTCTGGCTTGTTTCTCTTAGTATGACTATTTCATGGTCCATCTATGTTGTTGCAAATGGCAATATTTCATCTCTTCTTATGGCTGAGGAAAATTCCATTGTACGTATGTACCACAGCTTCTTTAGCCAATCATCTATTGTAGGACACTTCTGTTGCTTACATGTCCTGGCCACTGTGAATAATGCTGCTGTGAACATCCGTGTGCAAATATGTCTTCAGATATGAGTTTTCAAGTTTTTGGGGGTAAATACCCAGTAGAGGGATTGCTGGATCATATGGTAGATCAATTCTGAGTTTTTTGAGGAAACTCCATACTGTTTTTTATAGTGGCTGTACCAATTTTCAGTCCCACCAGCAGTGTATGAGGGTTCTTATTTCTCCACATCCTCTCCAACACTTGTTATTACTTGTCCTGTTGATTAAAGCCATCCTAATAGGTGTGACATGGTATCTCATTGTGATTTTGATTTGCATTTCCCTAATAGCTAGCAATGTTGAGCATCTCTTTATATATTTGTTGGCCATTTGTATGTCTTCTCAGGAGCAGAGCCTGTTCAGTTTCTCTGCCAATTTTTTAATTGGATTTTGTTGTTGTTGTTTTTGAGTTGTATGAGTTTTTTGAATATTTTGGATATTGGACCCTTATCAGAGGCATTGTTTGCAAATATATTTTCTCATTCAGATAGTTGCCTCTTTACCTTGTTGATGGTTTCTTTTGCAAAGCAGAAGCTTTTTAGTTTGATGTAGTTCCATTAATTTATTTTAGCTTTTACTTCTCTTGCTTTTGAGGTCAAATTCATAAAATCCTCTTTATGTTCAAAGTCCTTGAATTTAGTTTCTATGTTTTCTTCTATGCATTTTATTGTTTCAGATCTTATATTCATGTCCTTAATCCATTTTAATTTTGCTGTGTGGTGATAGAAAACAGTCTAGTTTAATTCTTTTGCAGTTGGCTTTCCAGTTTTCCCAGCACCATTTATTGAAGAGGCTTTCTTTTCTCCACTGTACTGTTTTGGCTTTTTTGTCGAAAATTATTTGCCCATATAAATATGAGTTTACTTCTGGGCTCTCGATTCTGTTCCACTGGTGTGTGTGTGTGTGTGTGTGTGCATGTGCATGTGCATGAGTGTGTGTGTGTGTGTGTGTGTGTGTGTTTCTGCCAGTATCATGCCATTTTAATTATTGTCACTTTGTAGTATAAATTGAAGTCAGGCAGAGTGATGCCTCTAGGCTCGTTCTTTTTTCTCAGGATTGCTTTGGCAGTTCGGGTTTTTTTGTGCTTCCATACAAATCTGATGATTTTTTTGTTCTATTTCTTTAAAAAATGCCAATGGGATTTTGACAGGAATTGCATTAAATCTGTATAATGCTTTAAGTAATAAGGTCATTTTAATTATGTTGATTCTTCCAATCTAAGAACACAGAATATCTTTCCATTTCTTTGAATTTTCTTTGATTTCTTTTAATAGGGTCTTGTAGTTTTCATTATATAGGTCCTTCACATGTTTCATGTAATTTATTCTCAGGTATTTATTCTTTTTGTTGCAATTGCAAAATAAATTATTTTTTCTGACACTTTATTATTAGAGTATAGGAATGCTGTGAATTTTTGAACATGAATTTTGTATCCAGAAACTTTACTGTATTTGCTTATTGTTTCTAGAAGTGTTTTTGTGAGTCCTTAGGGTTTTCTATATAGAGAATCATGTCATGTGCAAACAGTGGCAGTTAGACTTTTTTGTTTCCTATTTGGATGCCTTTTATATGTCTCTCTTGCCTGATTGCATTTGCTAGGCCATCCAAAATTATATTGAATAACAGTGGCAATAGTGGAGAGCCTTGCCTTGTTCCTCATCTTAGAGGGATGGTTTTTAGTTTTTCACCATTAGATATAATGTTGGCTGAGGGTCTATCATAGATGACCTTTATTATGTTAAGGTACTTTCCTTCTACACTGATTTTATTAAGTGTTTTGGTCATAAATACACACATAAATACTTGTTGAAGGCTTTTTCTGCACTTATTGATATGATCATATGTTTTTTATTGTTTAATTTGTTTATGTACTGTATGATATTAATTGATTTGCATATGTTAAAATATCCCTATGCTTCTGAGATGAAACCCATTTGATCGTGGTGTATAATATTTTTAATATGTTGCTGTATTCAGTTTGCTAGTATCTTTTTTAGGATTTTTGTATCTGTGTTCATGAGAGATATCGGTCTGCAGTTTATTTTTTGTGTGTTATCCTTATGAGGTTTTGGTATCACGGTGATATTGGCCTCATGAAATGAGTTGGGAAGTATCGCCTCCTCTTATATTTCTTGAGGCTATCTCTGTGTCCCAGTATGTGATCGATTCTTGAGAATGTTCTATGTGCACTAGAGAAGAATGTATAAGCAGCTCTTTTGGGATGGAAAGCTTTGTAGATGTCAATTAAGTCATGTTGGTCTAATATGCCATTTAAGAATGTTATTTCCTTATTGATTTTCTGTTTGGATGATCTATTCATATCCGACTGTGGGGTGTTTGGGTCCCCTACTATGATAGTATTTTGGACTGTTTCTCTCTTTAGTTCTATTAGTAATTGTTTTACATATTTCAGGGCTCCTTGATTGGGAGCATAAATATTAATAAGTGTTATGTCTTCTTGGTGCATAATTCCTTTTATGATTTTGAAGTGTCACTCAATATCTTTCTTTACATTTTTTTTTATTTTGAAGTCCACTTCATTTGATATAGTACTGCTACTCCCACTTTTCTTTGAATGTCATTTGATTGAAATATTATTTTCCACTCTTTCAGTTTGAGTCTTTCTATATTTTTTTGGAACTGAGATGTGTCTCCTGGAGGCAGCATGTGGTTGGATTTTGATTTTTGATCCAATCTGCAACTCTGTGCCTTTTTATTTGTGAGTTCAGTCCATTTACATTTAAGATGATTATTGAAATATGAGGTCTTCTTATAGCCATTTTATGTTTTGCTTTCTGGTAGTGGTGTTTCTATTGCTTCTTTGCCCTTGTGTCTCTGTTTTCTTTATTTTTGTTGGCTTTTGTGGGTTTTCCCTGTTGTTCCTTTTTTTAATGTTATATACTTCAGTTCTGAATCTTTAATGTGTGGTTACCATTACAAATATGTAAAGTATAGTTATATATTAACAGTCATATATTTTCTTCTGCGCTTGCTTTATCTTTATTCCCCTTTGTGAATTTCGATCTTTAAATCCCCTACTTTTCAGTCTTTATTGTCTCAATCTGTTCCTATGTATGCTGAACATTTATTATTATCTTGCTATAGCTAATCTCTTCCTATTTAAAGCTTATAATGTCTTGTTTCTAGTAAGGGTTGCACTTCTCTGCTTTTATCAGCCTGCGAGTCACCTTGTTCCTAATTATATGGGTTTTTTGGGGGGGTCATTTTTTAGGTAAACTGACTTTTTTCAGTATTTCCTGTAGTGCAGGCCTTGTAGTGGAAAATTCCCTCAATTTTGTATGTCTGGAAAGGTCTTTATTTTTCTTCATATCTAAAGGAGAGTTTAGGTGGATACATTATTCTAGGTTTTGTAGTTCCTTTCATTTAATACTTTTATATTTGATTACACTCATTTTGGGCTCTTAAAGTTTGTGCTGAAAAGTCTGATGATAATCTAATGGGTTTTCCTTTATAGGTTACCATCTTCTTTTCCCTGGTTGCCCTGAGAATTCTGTCTTTGTTATTGATTTTTGATATCTTAAATACAATGTGTCTTGGTGAATGCCTTTATGAGTTGAGATAATTGGGTGTTCTGTTGCCCTCTTGAATTACAGCTCCAGCTTATTCCTTAGATTTGGAGAATTCTTGTCCACTATTCATCTGAAAATGCTTTATAATCCCTGCTCCTTTTCCTCGCTTTTGACAATGCCCATTATTCTTATGTTTTGTCTCTTGATGGTATCAGCTAGTTCTTGAATTTCTCTTTCACTATTTTTCATTCTTCGGTTTCTCTCTTCTTCCGTCTGATTTATTTCTAGATTTTTGTCTTCGATATCACTGATCCTTTCCTTCATTTGGTCTACTCTGTTTCCCAAGTTTTCTCTTTCATTTTTCATCTCTTGCCGTGTGTTATTTATCTACAGAAGTTCTATTTGGTTCTCTTTGAGGGTTTCATTCTCCTTGATAAAGAACTCATTCTGCTCATCTAGTTTTTTTTTTTAATTTCTGAAATTGTTGATATGATTTGTTTGGGATCTCATCGAGTTTTTCAGAAGTACCATCCTGAATTGTCTGTTATTTAAGTTGCATATTTCTATGTCTATAAGCTTATTCTCTGGAGATTTTTCTCTTTCTTTCTGAGATGACTTGTCACCTTGGTTGTTCATGATGTTTAATGGACTATTTCTCTGCCTGGGCATTAATGGAAGTGTGTTCTGCTTTTTTTTTTTTCCCCAGAAATATTTATTATATAATGGGCCCTAGCCTTTTGCAAAGAAGGAATTTTTTCCTTTTGGTTTCCAGTAGGTGGTGTCTAAGCCCCTTGGATCTGTGCTTTATAGAAAATCTTAATAATGTCTTTTTTTTTTCTTGTAGATGTTTAATCATGCTCACTACACTCCATCTCAGTTCCTGTCAGTGTTAGGGAAAGTTTCGGTAGCATTTGCTCAGATCCCCCTGAGACTCTGTGGCAATAGATCTCAGAGGGTATGAGGGAAGGGGCCCCCTGGGTTGATGGATGGGGGCTGTGGCTCAGCCTCAGTTTTGCAACTGTGGCTGATAAAAATCAACTGTTGTTTTTCTGCCATCCTTGTTTCTCTGTCTTCTGCCCTGATGATGGTACACTGCTGCTGGCCACATGGAGCTCACAGCTCTCCCAGGTGGTGCTGTTTAGGGAAGTCGATGCACCTTCTCCCCTTCCCCTTCTCCTACAGGGAGCTCTGGCTGTGAAAGGCAGCTTCTTTGTTTCTCCCAGTCCACCACCTGACACCTGGGTTTCTGACCTGTGGTAGCTCTTATGCACAGATCCCATGCTTAGATGTGCTGGTGTGCAGCTTAGGTGTTTTTTGTTGAGTCTTACATGTTCAGCTTATCATTGTTTCAAAGGGAGAGATCTGGGGACATCTCTCACTTTGCCATGTTTAATTCAATCTCCGAGCAAATTTTTTTTAACTCGATAGTTATAATAGAAAAAAAGAAAATGCCTCTGATTTTCCCTAAATGGAACTGAATGTCCCTATACTATAGTCACATACTTGATTTCCCAAATATCAATTACTGCAAATTCTTAACAGCAACCAATTTCCCCATCTGTAGCAGATAATTGGTAGCAAAACAGAAGAGGGTAGGAAGATGGTTTTTATAGCCAGGTAAAATATTGTCTGAAGAATGACAGCTGAACCTTGAAAAAGGAAACAGAATGACATTGCCACTTAGTATAGTAATGTATGTTTGTTAGGACAAGTTTGATTCATCAGAAAGAGTTATGATCTGTGCTCTATCTTTTCAAAGCAAGAAAGCAATTAGAATTTTTATTAGAAAGTGTTGGTATTTGAAGGTGGTAAGCTTCAATCATCTTAAATTTGCTTAAGAACTTTACCTCACCATTTAAAGTTATAAAGCAAAGGAAACATCACAGAACTTAGTTACTGTTTAAAAAAAAACATATATACACATATATTTTTGGCATTAATAGAATCAAGTATCTAAATAAAGAGTCCACAGAAGAATGACAGTTACTTTTTTCCTATCATTTAGGTGACTAGTGCTAAATATAAAATATTGGCCCAGTGTAACATACTAGTCACTAATATCTTTGGAACCTCTGGATTTTAGCTGCTCAGTTAATTTCCCAACCTCCCTTACTTCTAGGTGTATCATGAGAGACAGGAGCCAAGGCTAGCTCTGTAACCATAGAAATTTCCCTTGAAGATCTTGTTTAAGGACGTCCCAGAAATACCCCCTTCTAGAGTTATAAATTAACCCAAATCCAAGAGCACAAAGGCCATAAAAGCTTCTGGCTAAACCACCTACAAACACATGCTCAGAAAGTACTGCCCAACACTTCAGCCTCATTATACTATCATTATAATATTATGACTATGCTTGGAAGTTCATGAATCTAATTATAATAGACTAAATTCTGGGTAAGCACATGCATAGTAGGCAAAGTTATCTAGCAGCCAACTGTATTTGTCTTTCTGATATATTTCACTTAGCATAATACCCTTTAGGTCCATCCATGTTGTGGCAAATAGTCAAATTTATATTTTTAAGGGCAGAGTAATATTCCACTGTATATAAGTACCACTTGTTTGTCCAGTTGTCTATTGATGGGCACTTAGGTTACTTCCATATCTTGCCTATTTAAATACCTCAGCAGTGAGGTATATATATGTTTGCATATATCTTTTTGAATTAGTGTTTTGGTTTTCTTTGGGTAAATTCCCAGATCTGGAATTGCTAGGTTATATGGTAGTTCTATTTTTAATTTTTTTGAGAAACTTTTAAACTATTTTCCATAGTGGCTGTCCCAAATTGCAATCCCACCAACAGCACACAAGGGTTTTTTTTTTTTCTTCACATCTTTGTCAACATTTGTTGTGTGTTAATTTATTGATGATAGCCATTTGGAAAGGTGTGAGGTGATATTGCAATGTGGCTTTAGTTTGCATTTCTCTGAGGATTAGCAACGTTGAGTTTCTTTTTTTATTTCTATTGGCCATCTGTGTGTCCTCTTTGGAGAAATGCCTGTTCAGTTCTTTTGCCCATTTTTTTATTTTGACTGTTCGTTTTTTAGTGTTGAGTTGTATGAGTTCTTTATAAATTTTGGATATTAATCTCTTATCAGATGTATCATTGGCAAATATATTTCATTCAGTAGATTGTCTTTTTGTTTTGTTTATGGTTTCCTTTGCTGTGCAAAAACTTTTTACCTTGCTCAAGAAGATATATCAGAAAAATATATTACTCAGAGCAATGTCAGAGAGTTCACTACCTACATTTTCTTCTAGGACTTTTATGGTTTTGGATTTTACATTTAAGTCTTTAATCTATTTGGAGTTTATTTTTTAATATGGTGTAAGAGAATGGTCCAGTTTCATTTTTTGATTTTGCAGGTATCTGTTCAGTTTTCCTAACACAATTTATTGAATAAACTGTCTTTACCTTATTGTATATTCTTGCCTCTGTCGTCATAGCTTATAACTATATAGTCATGAACTTATTTCTGAATTCCGTATTCCTTTCCATTGTTCTATGTGTCTGTTTTTATGCCAGTGCCATGCTGTTTTGATTACTTTAGGCTCGTAGTAGTTTATTCTTTTTTCTCAAGATTGACTTCTATGTTCAGGGTTTTTTTGTGGTTTCATATAAATTTTAGGATTTTTTTTCTAGGTCTGTGAAAAATGCCATTGTATTTTGACAGAGATTGCATTGAACCTATAGATTGCTTTGAGTAGTATGAACACTTTAACAATGTTAAAATTTCCTACCCATGAGCACAGTATATGTTTCTATTTATTTGTATCTTCTTCAATCATTTTCTTCAATGTCTTATAGTTTTCTGAGTACAGGTCTTTACCTCCTTGGTTGAAATTATTACTTGGTGTGTTTGTGTTTGTGTGTGTGTGTGTGTGTGTGTGTGTGTGTGTGTGTGTGTGTTGTTTTCTTAATTTCTCTTTTTGAAAGTTCATATGGGTGTATAAAAATGCAACCAATTTCTGAATATTAATTTTGTATACTGCTACTTTACTGAATTCATTTACCATTCTAACAGTTTTTTGGGAGTTCTCTCTCTATAGTATCATGTCATCTGCTACTAATGACAGTTTTACTTCTTTTCTAATTTGGTTGCCTTTGTTTCTTTTTTTTTTTGTCTGATATTTGTGACTAGGACTTTCAATACTATTTTAAATAAAAGTGGTGGAAATGGTTATCCTTGTCTTGTTCCTGATCTTGAAGAAAATACTTTTTTGCATTTCCCATTGAGTATGACATTAGCTATGGGTTTGTCATATTATTATGTCGAGGTATGTTCCTTCTATTCCCACTTAGCTGAGAATTTTAATCATAAATGAATGTTGGACTTTATCAAGAACCTTTTCTGTATCTATTGATGTGATCATATGATTTTTATATTTCAATTTGTTAATGTGGTGTATTACATTTATTGATTTAAAATTTTGTACCAAACTTGCATCTCAAGAATAAATTCAACTTGATCATGGTGTATTATCTATTTAATTTGTTGCTGAATTTAGTTTGCTAATATTTTATTAACATTTTTGCAACTACATTCATCAGGGATATTGGCCTGTGATTATCTTTTTTTTTTTTTAATATCTTTGTCTGGTTTGAGAATCAGAGTAATGGTGGCCTCATAAAATGTGCTTGAGAGCCATCTCCCCTCTTGACATTTTTTGAAATAGTTTGAAAAAATTATGTGTTAATTCCTTTTTGAATGTTTGGTAAAATTCACCTGTGAAGCCATCGATTCACGTTTTTGTTTGTTGAGAGATTTTTTAATGACTGATTAGACTCCCTTTGTAATAATTGGTCTGTTTAGATTTTCTGTTTCTTCTTGACTCAGTCTTGAGAGAGTGTATGTTTCTAGATATTTATCCATTTCTTCCAGATTTTCCAATTTGTTGGCATATAATTGCTTGTGGTATTCTTTTTTTTTTTTTAAAAAAATAATCTTTTGTATTTCTTTGGAATCAATTGTTCCTTTTCTTTCTTTTACTTCCATTTTTATTTATTTGGGTCCTTTTTTGATGAATCTGGTTAAAGGTTTATCAATTTTGTTTATTTTTTCAAAGAACCAGCTCTTGGTTTCATTGATCTTTTGCATTTTATTTTAGTCTCTATTTTATTTATTTCTGCTCTGATGTTTATTATTTCTTTTATTGTACTCACTTTGGGCTTTGTTTGCTGTTTTTTTACCTAGTTCCTTTGGATGTAAGGGTAGATTGTTTATTTGAGATTTTATTTGCGATTTTATTTGCTCTGTATTTCTATGAATTTCCCCGTTAGGATTGTTTCTGTTTTGTCCCATACATTTTGGTTTATTTTGTTTTCACTTACATGTGTCTTAAGTCATCTTATTTCTTCTTTAATCTCATTATTAATTTATTTATTGTTTAGCAGCATGTTATTTATAATTGATTTCTAGTTTCATAACATTGTGGTTGGAGAAGATGTTTGATATGATTTCAATCTTTTTAATTTATTGAGACTTGTTTTGTGGCCTACCATGTAGTTTATATTGAAAATGTTTTATGTGCACTTGAGAAGAATGCATATTCTACTGTTTTTGGTGAAATGCTCTAAAAGTACCAATTAAATCCAAATGGCCTAGTTGTCATTTAAGACCATTTTTACCTTGTTGAATTTCTGTCTAAAAGATCTCTATTGGTGTCGAAGGGGTATTCAAGTCTCCTACTATGATTGTACTACTTTTGTTCTCTCCTTTTATGTTGGTCAATATTTGCTTTATGTATTTAGGTGCTCCTATGTTGGGTGCATAAATGTTTACTAAGGTTACATCTTCTTGGTGGATTGATCTCTTTATCATTATGTAATGCCCTTCTTTGTCTTTTACTTTGTCTTTTGGCTTTTGTTTTAAAGTCTTTTTTTTTTTTTGGCTGATATAAATATTGCTACACCAGCATTTTTTGTTTTTATTTGCATAAAATATATATTTTCATCCCTTTAATTTCAGTCTCTGTATGTCTTTTGATCTGAAGTTAGTCTCTTGTGGATAGCATATGTATGGGTTTTATTTTATTATCTATTCAGCTATCCTGTGTCCTTTGATCAGAACATTTATCTATTTACATTTAAGGTGATTTTTGATAGTAAATAGTTATTGCCATTTATTATTCATATTTATATTTTTTCCTTTCTCCTTTTTTTTACTTATGGAAGCCCCTTCAACATTTCTTGTAATACTGGCTTTAGCCTCTTCCTTTCTGGGAAGCTCTTTATCTCACCCTCAATTTTATAGTAGACTTAGTTGTAGGTATTTACTTTTCATCACTTTCAATATTTTGTGCCAATCTTTTCTGGTCTACAAATTTTCTCTTGAAAAATCAGCTGACAATCTTATGGAGTATCCTTGTAAGTAACTAACTTCCTTTGTCTTGCTGCTTTTAAGCTTCTCTCTTTGTCTTTAACTCTTGCCATTTTAATTATGACTTCTCTTTGTGTAAATCTATTTGGGTTCACCTTATTCAAATCTCTCTGTGCTTCCTGGATTTGTATATCTATTTCTTTCACCAGGTTAGGGAAGTTTTCAGTCATTAGTTCCTCAAATACATTCTCAATCTCTTGCTTTCTCTCTTCTTCTTCTGGTACTCCCATGATATGAATGTTGCTATTATTGATGTTGTCCCAGAACTCTTTTAAACTATCCTTATTATTTGATTTTTTTTTCTTTTTGCTGTTCTGGTTTGGTGTTGTTTGTTATGTTGCCTTCTAAATTGCTGGTTGCTCCTCTGCTTCATTTAATCTATTGTTTATTTCTTCTAGTGTATTCTTCATTTCAGTTATTTTATTCTTCATTTCTGATTGTTTTTTTTTATAGCTTATAAGTTCTTTTTTATGCTTACTGCCTCTTCATTGAAATTCTCACTGAATTCATCTATTCTTCCCCCAAGTTTATTGAGCATCCTTATAACCAGTGTTTTAAACTCTGTTTCTGGTAGGTTACTTGACTCCATTTTTAAAAATTTCTTTTCTAAAGTTTTGTCCTGTTCTTTCATTTGGACATTTGTTGTTGTTGTTGTTTTCTCATTTAGCTGCCTCTCTGTGCTTGTTTCATTGTATTAGGTAGAGCTATCTTTTATCTTACCCTGACAGTCAGAATCCTTATTGATATCCAAGTCAGATTTTATGGAGACATCTCTTCCTGGCACCGGAACTCTGAGTTGAGGAGCCCCAGAGTGGGGATGGGGCCTCTTGCTCCTCCAAGGGACCTTTGCAGCAAAGATATTCCTCCTGATGCTCAACTGCCACACATGGGTGTTGGACCATCCCATTCCATGTCTCTGTTCCTTCTAACATAGCCTCTTCTTTATATCTCCAGTTACAGTCTTCAGGTGCTTCTCCAACCTGACTCTCATATAATTTAGCTGCAATTTTAATGTGGCCATGAGAAGAGGCAAGCACAGTATTTACCTATTCTGCAATCTTGACCTTACTATCAAAATATCCTTATTTTGATCACTGAGAACATGTAAAACTTTTCTTTGATTTATTCAGTTCCTCCATGTGAAGAATTGCTCTTTTGTGTTTTCAATGCTATTTTTCCTCTATTTTTTTTGTATTTAGTTATTTGTAATTTACTTCATTTTTTGATTCTAGACCTTCAACTTTTATTGTTCAGAATTATTTGTGTGCATAATATTTAAAACAGGAAACCTTATTGCTGAGTGTGATCTTCAGATCTGTCTGTTACTTTATTTTTTGAGTATCTAATATGTGCCTATGGAATAAAATAAAAGACCATAAAATGAAAAGTAAGTTTTTCTCCCACCTCCTCTCAGCCAATACAATCTTCCCACCTGGAGAAATTCACCTTTACTTCCTCTACAGGGAGATTCTATGTACATACTAGGAAATATAAATATATCATTTCTTTCCCCCCACAAATGGTAACATATTATACATAGTTCTTCACCAAACTTTTTCACCTGAAAATATATCTTGACAATTGTTTCATATGAATTTAGACCTCTTACTCTTTCTTTGTTTGTCTTATAACACTCACTTTATTGTTTATGATTTATATGAAAATTGATTCCCTGGGATATCTTAAACTTTTAATAGCCACACAACCCACTAGTCTACTATTCCATTGTGTGAATGTATCATAACTTTTTAAACTAAAGCTCTACTGCTAGACATTTAGATTGTTTCAGATCTTCTGAAGTTATCAACAATGCCACAGTGAAGATGCTAATACATTAGGCATTTCAATTAGGTGTGAAAATATTTGTAGGAAAATTCCTGGATATGGCTGTTAAGTCAAAGACAGATGCATTTAAATGCAGATAGATATCGCAGAGGTGTTTTTCATAGAGTTAACTAAACTTCTATTTACTTCAACCTACAATGTTCAAGAGTACCTCTTCCCTTATACAATCCCCAAAATAGAATACTGCTAAACTTTCTGATTCTTGACATGCTCATAAGGGATAATGATATCTCATAATAGCTTTAATTTATATTTTTAAAAAATTTTGAATGAGGCTCAATATTTCTTTATATTTTCCTTTCTGAGAACTATTTATATTCTTTGCTAATTTTCTATCGTGTTGTTGATCATTTTTTATTGATCTGTGAGATCTCTTCCTTTATTAAAAGAAATAAAATTTTGTTTGTGTTACACATTACATGTTAATAGTATACCATTTTTACTTTGTTTATGCTGTATTTTTGTCATGCATAATTAGCAGAGAAATAATTTTAGTTGACTATGTCAATCTGTTTTTTTTATGACTTTGAAAGTCTGTGTCACATCTGCAGCAGCATTCCTTATTACAAAATTTAAAAGAATTATCTTGTTCTCTTCTTATTTGTTTTTACATTCAGCTTTCTGATCCAGGTGGAGTTTATTTTACTGTAATGAATTATGTTATAGTTCTAACTTAAAAAATTTAGGATGGCTACTCAGTTGTTTTAATACAGTTTGTTAATAAATTGTGTTTATTTTACAAATTTACCCTCCACTATAAGGCAAATATAATCATGGGCTAAAAGCTGTCACGCACAAAGAATAGCATATTTTACACATGGCAGGACAGGAAAATGAATCATATAGTCTTCAATATATTTAAATGTGCTTCCTATAGTTGTAGGAAGTAATTTTTTCCCCTCAAATATGTAACAGAGTATTCTTCAAAGGTATGTTTATAAAAAACAAATACAACAGAATATTGACACTTTCCAGGACCCATCAAAGATTCTTAATTGAGATGTCAGTGCTGGGTGGTCTGCAAAGTTAAGTGTGTGGCTCATCAATAGACTTGGCTCACTGTCCATATTCATGCATGGTATTTATAAAGTATTCCAACTTAATTCTAAAAACAACTCTATTATAAATTACCACATGTCACAGACTTAATTGTTCTCAAAATCTTAATTGTTAAATCTGCTCAAGCTATGGTTAACTAAATAAACTGTAACCCAGAAGTTTCATTGTTACATAAATGATAGTGTAAAATAAATGAGAAGCTTTATCTTATTAAACAGTATTAAAATATATGCATTTTTGAGGAGTAAATATCTAGATAGTTACAAAATGAAGTATTTTTGTAGTTGTACAGATAACAGAAATACTTTACATTTGTATCGCACACTTTACAAAAATGCTTTCTGATCCATTATCACACTTAATTTTAAAAAAACTCTATAAAATAAACCCATGTCATAACAAGAAAAAGAAGAAAGAAATGGGTAGCCTTATTAAATAAGTATACTTTGAATAAATAATTTTTTTTGTTTTTTAGTTTAAAAACAAAATTCCATTACTATATGATCCAGCAGTTTCGCTTTGGGAATATATCCAAAAAAGTTGAAAGCAAGAACTCAGACAGATATTTGTACACCTATTTCATAGAAGCATTGTACACTGTAGCTAAAAGGTATAAGTGACCCAAGAGTCCATCAACAGATAAATGGATAAACAAAATGTGGTCTATACATACAATGGAATATTGTTCAACCCTAAAAAAGAAGAAAATACTGTCACATATTATAATATGAACAAAGCTTGAGAACATTTTGCCAAGTTAAACAAGCTAGTCACAGAAACAAAAATAGTGTATGATTCCACTTATATGAGGTAACTGGTGCAGCCAAATTCATAGAAAGAGAAAGCAGAATAGTGTTTGCAAGGGACTAAAAAGAAAGAGAAATGAAGGAGTTGTTGTTTAATGGATATATTTCAGTTTTATAGATAAAAACGTTCTGGAGACTGGTTGCACAACAATGTCAATGCATTTACCTATATGCTTAAAAGTTCTTAAAATGATAAATTTTATGTTATATTAATTTTCTATAATAAAAAACAAAATCTATTTTCCAAGCTCCATATCTCACAAACCTGTCCAAAGACCTCTTCATTAACGGTGAAAGTGAGATCTAGAATATCTGTGATGTTGTTGTCCTTCATCCATTGCAAACTCTGGTGGAATTCTTCATCCAAATATTCCAAGTCACTCAAATCGCAGGGCCTGGGGCCATTTAAATGGAGAAAGTTTAAATAAATGGCTGCCTAGACCTCATTCCAAAATGTTGTTATACAACTCCTGGCTAAAACAACACAGACTTATTCTAATAATTTGACATTTTAAAATATATTTTCTCTTTTAAAAAGAAAATATTAAAATATCTACAATAATAAACATGAAATAATTATCGACTCAAGAGTTTTCCATGATAATTGGAAAAATCAATTCTATTGATAAATCAATTCTATTAGTTTAAGAAAATGTTTTTGTATGATGTTATAATACTCTTCTTTGTGCATAAATAAAGTCTCCAAATGCATTTTTATTGCACTTAAATGTTTATGAAATATCTAAGCACTCAGAAAAGTAAACCACCATAAACGTCATAGGAATGCTTAGGCAAAACAGGGACAAAAGAGCCAGAGGTACTAGGAAGGCCAGCATCTGTTATCCTGCAGGTGAGACTGGTTGGATTGTGACTTGTAATACACTTACAGTCTCAGGAGTGCCTTATAGAAGGGTCTTGTGAAGAAGGCGTCAAGAAGGTATTGATGTATCAAAGCCAGGCCTAGGATACGACCACTAAACCTGAACCTAGAACACAGACAAGACAGAGATATTTAAGAACATATAGAAATTTACATTGTTAAGTATATTAATTTGTATTTTTACTTTATGTGTTTCTTTGTAGTACCCATCTTAAACCACTTAAGGAATTTGCCAATTGATGACACAAAGGAGGCACCCATTCTCCTTCTCCTTATTCTTTACCCAAAACAATGTTTATGTATTTGGTATGTATTAAAAGAATCCTTCTCTCCACCAAGTACCAGAATAGAGTCATTTGCCAGGGTTGTCTTCTCAGATCTGAGAGTCTAAGGAGCCAAGAAAAGAGAAGTACTGGTGAAGGAGAATTCTAGAACCCTGGATACACAGCCCACAACCTGAGGAGGAGTTAAACCCAAGGACATAGAAAGTTTTCTGAACTGTGCATCCTTACTTCTTCAAGCATTCTAGAGATACTACCTGTAAGTTAATGTGTGCCTGATATTATGTTGGGAATTGGAGGATTTGAATATGAAACACATATGGCAGCTGGGTTTACAGTCAGTGGGAAGAATCACATGGGATCACATTCTGATAAGCAATAAGCTAAGCCTACATTGCCATTTAATATTGCCAGGCCAGCCACATACAAACAAAGGACAAGGTCTCTGCTAGAAAAAAATTGTCACATAGTCCTGGCCACCTTCATACATAAGGGCCTTTACTGATTTAAATCCTTTTTGGGGAAAATAGCTTCCAGAAATTTTTGCTGATAAGCTGCATAGCTGAATGTGAAGGCTCCCTGGAGCTTGATCTCATCATTGCATTGCTTCTAAACAGCTTGTTTGCCTGGTCTAACATACTGGTTTCCCCACCATGTCTGCCTTGCCAATCTCTAGCACCAAAATTGAGATCTCCCTGGTCTCTTCCTATTAAACCAGATTTCCAACTAAGCATAGACTTAGTTGTGACTTAATGTCAGATCCTCCCAATTGGAATTCCCAATTAATCCATATCTTTTACTTTCCATAATGCTCTTTTTAGACTCAAAGATGTTCTACTCTATGCCGCTATAAAAAAATGTTAAAATGAATAGATTATCTGCTCCTGTAGCATGAGTGATTACAAATAGAACTTCAAATTGTCATGTTTGAAGTAGTCAATTCTTTTGGCATAAAATAACATGCAAATATTATTGAGTCTGAAGAGACTTGAGGTGAGTAGAACCTCACTAAAGGTGCTACGGATCACTGTGGATGAGGAGGATCATAGGATAATCAAACATCTTAGAGTTCTTGAGGCCAGGGTGCTCCCTCATTGCCCTTTCTTGACCACCCCAATAACTGATTGGTCTCCAATATTGTATCCACAATTCTGTGTATAAAAATACAGTTCACTTCAATACAGGCTTACCTGCTCTAACTAGACTCTAAAGCATTACAATTGGTGCTACTAACATGATGGTGGGGTTGTGACCATCCATGTAGAGATGACTGAGACCATCTGGAGCTGAGTAAAAAAAATGTCAATACAGAGGTGCCTGACCAAGTACTATCCTCACTTAAAGTTGGCCCTAGAAGCTCTAGTGAAATATTTGGTCATATTGGCAGGCAGTGAGTATCCTCAGATATGAAATAGATAAAAATATTACATGAGAATACTATTTTCAGATCAATATTAAAAATTGAATATCTTAATGAATTGTAAGTTTTCTGGCAAAATATGAATTATTCAAATCTATTCAAGAAGAAGCAGAAAACTTAAATAGACAACCATAGTGTAAACTAGAAAACTTTAAAAGAAAGGACTATATTCAAAATTGAAACTGGGACTGACCGTGTGTGTGCATGCATATACATACACATACATATATTTAAAGACATATTCTTTCAAACCTTCAATGGTCAGAAAATCCCTTTATTTTTTGAATAGTTTCGGGAATTAAAAGAGTGTATGTTTATGAATTAAGAAGTTCTTAATTCATCATTAGGACCTACCATAAACATAAAATGCAATCTCAATAAGAGTAAAAGAAAGAAAACTAGTATTTGAGAGGAAAATGGCAGACTAGGCAAAAGCAGGGTTCACCTCCTCCCAGGTCCTCATTGAGATTGCAAATAAATTATAAAATAATGAATGTGGAGAATCACCTGAAGCTCAGCTGATTGTAACACCTATGTCTGATAATATAAAGAAGCAAAATCGAAGCTGGTAAGAGGGGAAAAGTCTCAAGTCAAGCTGGACCTGCGCCTGCGAGTGGTAGAAGATTGTTGGGAGGAAGAGTGAGACTGCAGAGGCTCCCCTGAATGAGAGGGGGGTTCTGGTCTCATTTGGGGGCTCCCCAGCCCAGGATCCCAGACCAGAGAATAGGAGATTCTAAGTCTGACTGTAAAACCAGAGGGAATCTGTCTGGGTGAGACAGAAGGAGACTGAAACCTAGACACTTCTTTGAAGGACCTGCACACAGGCTTTCTGACCTACAGACACTCACCCGGGACACTGGAGGTGGATCAGAGTCTCTCATGGGATTCATACTGAGAAAGTCTGAATTACCTGGTACCACAATGAGGGCTGGAAGGGCAGCCACCATTGTGCCTTAGTCTGGTCCCTCTGCTGGGCAACCTACAGACTGCACCAACTTGACTATGCAGACCACTCCCACAGAGCCATTAGGAAGCACTGGCCTGAGGAACTCAGCTCGCCCCATCCAACCTGCAGATTGCCTTGGGCTTTTGTTGCTGGATGGCTGCCATACCCTGCATGGATTCAGAGCCAAGCATTCACAGCTGGCAGCCAGTGCTGTAAGTATGCATTTGCTAGATAGGGTCAAGCATATCACAGCTGTGAACATGAACATAGACAGATCTCGGGGATCTGTGTGCCAGTCTCAGCAAGATCACAGCAGCTGCTCTTGCTGCGATCTAGGACTTCTGTGAGAACAATGAAGGGTTACCAAAGTTGCAGCAAGACTGAGGCTATATTAGTCTGACTGCCATTGTCTCTCTGAGACCTCACCTCACCCTACCCACAAATTGCCCCAGGTGGCCCAATATCTTTATGGCCCGCATAATGTCCAGAGCCTCCAACATAGGGGATCAGGGAAAGTATGCCACTGGGCAACACAGGACATCTTCCACATTAGGCCATCTGGCCAAGGCTGAGAGATGAAACAAATATTCCTGACACATAGAAATGAATACAGAAAGACTAATAAGATGAGAAAATAAATAAACATGTCACAAATGTAACATAGCCCTGCCCCTGCCATAGCCCTGCCCCTCCCTCCAATCTCCCAATCCACACAGGCAACAAACTTTGGCTAGCACAGGACAGACACTGCATGGAAATCAGTGGCAGGCAAACCTTTGCTGCCTGCCAGAGTTGCAATATTGCATCTGGGAAGTACAGGGATCTGTGGGAACACCCCAGACAGCAACTAGTCTCACTGTGATCTGTGACTGCAATGAGAATGACCAAGCACAGAATTTGCAGCAAAACTGAGGCTGTATGGGACTGATGGCCCTTGTCTCCCTGAAATCTCACTTCACCCAAGTGACAAAGTGCTTGCAGCCCATTGACAGGCAGCCTCACATGCCCTGCTTGGCTCTTGTATTGTGCCGTCTATGTAGGCAACAGACCTTGGCTAGTGCAGTGAGTGCATTTCAGGGAAAAGAGCTGTAGACAAACCACTGCTGCATGTATGAGCTGCAATATCTATTGAGGGGATTGTAATGGTCTGTATTGGCCTGACAGCCCTTGACTCTCTGAGCTCCTGCCCTATCCAGTACACAAAGTGCCCATCACACAATGAAAGGCAGGTGCCTCTGCCCTGGGGTGGTACATTCAGGCCCAAAGTGGGCAGCAGCTTACCTTACTATGATTGGAAACTTCTACAGGGAGCCACAGAGACAGCAGAGGGAAATTTACTTGATAGGCTCAAGAGACTCCCCAGGTCTCTGTGCCATCCACTACGCATATCACCCAGAGGTTCATCCAGTTTTAGAGACTTACAAGCAACTGACAGACTGTGTCAGACCCTGAGGATTACTGATCCCTCTGCTAAACTGCCATAGGTCAGAGACAGGGGATAACCAACTGCTGCCTACAGCATTGTCTCTTCCACTTACCTGTAGATCCAGCATAAACAACAACCATCTGCAGATTGCTTTGTAGTTCCTGCTGGGTAGCCCTGAGCAATCAAGAACAGTAACTGACCTTTGCCTATGGGGGAGCTTCTTCCAAGAGGCCATAACATCAACTCATCCAGAGGCTAGCACCAGACCACAACAGAGCAACTCCTGATTAGTTCCATTAGTGATACACGCAAACAGTATTTGCAACAAGTACATAAGCCTCCTAGGGCAAAACCCACTCAGTAGGGTCATCCCCCACACTGCAACTTTTACTCTGTGGGTGCAGCCAATTCCCACAATTAGTCAGCATGAGTGTTAATCCTATCCACTGACGTTCTAACAACAATAAAGGCTTGACAACAACAGATGATCACACACAACCCACATGAAGATAATGTCCAGAGCCTCCAACATAGGGGATCAGGGAAAGTATGCCACTGGGCCACACAGGACATCTTCCACATTAGGCCATCTGGCTAAGGCTGAGAGATGAAACAAATATTCCTGACACATAGAAATGAATACAGAAAGACTAATAAGATGAGAAAATAAATAAACATGTCACAAATGTAACAACAGGAAAAAACTCCATAAAATAAGCTAAATGATATGGAGACAACCAACATAACAGAGGCAGAATTAAAATAATGTTTATAAGGATGCTCAACAAACTTAGGGAGAGAATGGATAAGCACAATGAGAACATCAACAGAGATCGTAAGCATAAAAAAGGACATAGAAACCATATAAAAGAACCAGAGAGAAATGAAGAATACAATAACTGAAATTAAGAATACACTGGAAGGATTCAATGGTAGATTGGACAAAGCAGAAGATCGCATCTGTGAACTGGAAGACAGGTAACAGAAATCACCCAATCAGAACAATAACAAAATAATAATAATTTTAAAAAATGAGGATAGTTTAAGAGATTTCTGGGACAACATGAAGTGTAACAATATCCCAATGATAGGAGTACCCTAAGGGGAAGAAAGAAAGCAAGAAATTGAGAATCTAGTTGAAGAAATAATAAAAAAAGTTTTCTAACCTGGCAAAGGAATTAAACATACAAGTTCAGGAAGCACAAAGAGTCCCAAACAGGAAGAATTTAGACCCATACCAAGACACATCATAATTAAAATGCCAAAGTTCAAAGACAAAGAGAGAATCTTAAAAGCAGCAAGAGAAAAGCAGTGAGTTACTTACAAGGGTACCCCCATAAGAATGTCTGCTGACTTTTCAATGCAAACTTTGCAGGTCAGAAGGACCTAGCAAGAAATACTCAAAGCCTTGATAAACAAGAATCTATAACCACAAAAACTACCCAGCAATTTTTGATTAACATGAAAGGTGAGATAAAAAGCTTTCCAGACTGGGAAAAGCTTAAGAAATTCATTACCAACAAACCAGCATTACAAGAAATGTTAAATGAACTTCTGAAAAAAAAAAGGATAAAAATAAAATAGGAATAACAAATACAAATAACAAAATGGCACTATGTACCCATCAGTAATCATTTTAAATGTAAATGGATGAAATGCTCCAATCAAAAGACACAGGGTAGCTGAATGGATATGAAAACAAGACCCATGCATATACTGTCTACAAGAGACCCACTTCAAATCAAATGACTCATAGACTGAATATAAAGGAATGAAAAAAGATATTTCATGCAAATAAAAATGAAAAAAAGAAAAGTGATATTTATATTAGATAAACTTTTAAATAAAGGCTATTATAAGTGACATAAAAGGGTATTACATAACAATAAAGGGATTAATAAATCAAGAGGACATAACCCTAGTAAACATATATGCACCCAACACAGGAGTACCTACATACATAAAACAATTATTGGCTGACATATAGGAGAGGTTAATAACAATACACTCATAATAGGAGACTTTAACATCCTATTGACAACAATGGACAGATCTTCCAGGTAAAGAATCAACAAGGAACCAGTTGCCTAAAAGTCACACTAGATCCAATGAATTTAATAGATATTTTCAGAGCATTTTACCCCAAAGCAGCAAAACATACATTCTTTACAAATGCACATTGCACATTTTCTAGGACAGACCACATGTTAGGGCACAAATCAAGTCTCAATAAATTTAAGAAGATGGAAATCTTATCAACCATCTTCTCTGATCACAATGGTATGAAAGTAAAAATCAACAATAAGGAAAAAAAACTGGAAAATACACAAACACATGGAGGCTAAATAACATGCTACTAAACAATGTATGGGTTATTAATGAGATCAAGGAAGAAATCAAAAGATACCTAGAGACAAATGAAAATGAAAACACAGCAATGCAAAATCTATGGAACACAGCAAAAACAGTCCTAAAAGGGAAATTTATAGCAATACAGGCATTCCTCAAGAAACAAGAAAAAGCTCAAATAAACAATTAAAATTAAAAGAACTAGAAAAAGAACAGCAAACAAAGCCCAAAGTGAATAGAAGGAAGGAAATAATAAAGATCAGCAAAGAAATAAATAAAATAGAGTCTAGAAAAACAATACAAAAGATTAATGAAACCAATAGTTGGTTCTTTAAAAGAATAAACCAAATTGACAGACCCTTTGCCAGACTCTTCAAGGAAAAAAAAGACTCAAATAAATAAAATCAGATATGAGAGAGAAAAAAATAACTATGAACTTCACAGGAACAAAATAGATCATAAGGAAACACAAGGAGCAATTATATGACAACAAATTGGACAATCTGGAAGAAATGGACACAATCCTAGAAACATACGATCTCACAAGACTGAGTAAAAAAGAAACAAAAAACTTGAACCAACAGAATACCACCAATGAAATAGAATTACTTATTCTAAGTAAGCAAAATGTACCAAAAAACATAAGTCTGGACCAGATGGCTTCATAGGCGAATTTTACCAAACATTCAAAGAAATTCAAAAACAGAGAAAGCTCCCTATTTTTTTTATGATGCCACCATTACCTTGATTGCAACTAGACAAAGACATTACCCAAAAAAAAGAGAAAATTATAGGCCGAAATCTCTTATGAACATTGGTGCAAAAATCCTGAATAAAATATTAGCAAGCCGAATTCAGCAATACATTAAAAATATCATACACCATGATCAAGTTGGATTTATTCCTGGGATGCAAGGTTGGTACAATATTCGCAATCAATTAATGTGATACACCACATTAACAAATCAAAAGATAAAAACCATATGATTATATCAATAGATGCAGAAAAAGCAAGCAAAATCCAGCATCCATTTATGATAAAAACTCTCAGCAAAGTAGGAATAGAGGAAACATACCTCAACATAAAAAAAGGCCAAAAATGAGAGACCTACAGCTAACATCATACTCAATGGGAGAAGGACAAAAGCATTTTCATTAAGATCAAGAACAAGACAAGGATGCCCACTTTCACCACTCCTCTTCAACATTGCATTGCAAGTCTTAGCAACAGCAATAAGACAAGAAAGAGAAATAAAAGGCATCTGAATTGGAAAAGAAGAAGTAAAACTCTCGTTATTTGCCATTGAAATGATACTATATAGAGAGAACCCTAAAGATTCCACCCCCCCAAAAAATGGTAGAACTGATCAGTGAATTCAGTAAAGTAGCAGGTTACAATATAAATATTCAGAAATCAGTGGTATTTTTATACACTGATAATGAACTTCCATAAAGAAAAATTAATAAAACAATCCTATTTACGATTGCATCAAAAACTATAAAATATTTGGGCATCTAATTAACCAAGGAGGTAAAAGACCTGTTCTCAGAAAAATTATAAGTCATTGAAAAAAGAAATTGAAGAAACAAATAATGGAAGCATATACTATGTTCGTGGGTAGGAGGAAGCAACATCATTCAAATAATCATACTACCCAAAGCAATCTATAGATTCAATGCAATCCCTATCAAAATACCAATGGCATTTTTCAAAGAGCTAGAAAAAATAATCGTAAAATTTATACAGAGCCATAAAAAAAACCCCGAATAGCCATGACAATCTTGAGAAAGAACAATGTTGGAAGTATCACACTACCTTATATCAAGGCTACAGTAATCAAAACAGCATGGCACTACCACAAAATAAAGAGCCCAGAAATAAATCCACACCTATATGCTCACTTAATGTATAACAAAGGATGTAAGAATATACAATGGCGTAAAGATAGTCTCTTCAATAAATGGTGTTGGGAAATTGGACAGATACATGGAAGAAGAAGAAGAAGAAGAAGAAGAAGAAGAAGAAGAAGAAGAAGAAGAAGAAGAAGAAGAAGAAGAAG